>JAHZMW010001143.1:0-17405 GCA_027743745.1 Alloscopus bannaensis | reverse complement strand
AAACCATCTGCACCACGTTTTGTTTGAGCTAGTTCATACTCTTGCTCACTGATCTCCTCAATTTTGGTATCCGTTTCAAAACTTTTTTCAACTATTAGCTGTGCCAAGCGATCATGAACTTTGAGACTGTATTGCATATCCGTGAAATTACATAAAATGGCTTTGATTTCTCCACGAAAGTCTCTGTCAATCACACCACCCAGTACTTAATGGAGACCCAATTCAGTCCGCAGTGCAACGCAACACGTTAGGGTTTGTCCAAAACTATTAGCTGTGCCAAGCGATCATGAACTTTGAGACTGTATTGCATATCCGTGAAATTACATAAAATGACTTTGATCTCTCCACGGAAGTCTCTGTCAATCACACCACCTAACAAAAAAGAACTGAAAACTAAAACTCCTAACGACAAGTTTACATTATGCACAAATTATAGTTACAAACCTTCAACAAAAACACCTTTCAATGCTAAACCGCTTCGGCTAGCCAATCTTCCATAGCTTCCTTGAGGAAGCAATAATTTAATCCCAGTACGTACCAACGCTACAGACCTGTTACAAACCTTCAACAAAAACACCTTTCAATGCTAAACCGCTTCGGCTAGCCAATCTTCCATAGCTTCCTTGAGGAAGCAATACTTTAATCCCAGTACCTACCAACGCTACAGACCTCGGTTCTATAGTTATATCTTCAATACTAAAAAGCATTTAAACTTGATTAACATACTTTCTAACTCGAAATGAAAAAAACAAAACAAATTAATCATTACCAAAACAAATCGTAGCCAGCAGCATTTTTAGAAAACGCTTGTGGAAGTTTTGCGGAAATATTGCATTTTGAAAAGCAAATTTTTGAGCCTAAAAAACAAAAATCCCAAGATGTGTATAACTATTTAATGTGTTGAGGAAAAGCTAATGCGATGTCGTTGAATGCTTTGAAAATGTTGTCGAAGTACTCAGCCGGAACATTAGCTCCGGAAGTGTTATTCTTTCGTAACTGAATATAAAATTTATCATTCTTCAGCCACTTGCTAAGCTTCACAGCAAACCCTCCCCCTACATTCGCTTCGTAAAAAATGACATTGTCAACATTCTGCACCTCATCGGGTGCATAATTTTTCACCACCTTTTTCACGATAGTGCGTTTGGCTTTCACCACCTTACCGGAGAGAGCCTTTTTCTTCTCTTCTTTTTGCATTTTCAGTTTCTTTGATGACCCAGGGCGATCCAAAAGCTTGTCCAGGTTGTGGGTTGCTTCATCATAGGAAACGTCAGAATCATCAGAGCTGCTTTCATTGTCATCTAATAACAAATAAGTCAGTTCAGTCCTTTCATTAGAAAATGTTGTCATTTCTTCTCACATTTCTGAGTTTACGATAAAGTTTAACGTAAGACAGCTCGTAAAGTTCTTACCCAAGCCTTTAGCAGCAATTTGTTCCAAAAACTGTCTCGCCTCTTTGTACTCCTGACATTCTCGTGGTGCTTCCTGGAGAGTTTTCTTTGCCTCCATGATTTCCTGGTTAAGTTTGCCTGAAGATAGAAACAAGTCACGTTAAAATCAAAGCTGAACACTACTTAACACTGTTCACTTATCAATAATTCACTACATTGTTGAATTAAAAAAATAGTAATAATAAATTTGAAATACTTACGTTTAAGCGACATTTTGTCTTCCAAAAATGGATGCTGAAATATGTGGAAAGATGAACTGAATCTGGCTGAAAGGGACGATGTGTATTAATTTGCAGAACTCTCTACGAACTGTGTCAGCAGTCAAATAAAACGCAGCAGCAAATTTCATCGGTATTTATATTGAATGCTGACTAACTGCAAACGCTCTCGTGAGACATTATAATTTTTCTGTTCACAAGATATTCTACAAACATCATAAAATTAATTACACTGTCCAGACACAGTGTAATTAAATATTACTTATCTTAATATGCGCACATAATATCACAAAAACATCAATATGGTTTTATTAATCATAACTGGAATAGTTTTGGCTATGTGCTGAAAATTTCACCAACAAGATACCACAGCTGACGCGAGCACATTTTTCAAGCTATTTTTCATTATTGCAAGCACTGTTGAAGGTCGCCCCCAAACCAAAGTTTTACAAATGCATGTTGAGAGCATGGGGTGGTGAACAACATCACACATTGTATATCCACAAAAACAGGGGAATCCTGCTCAGGCTGCGCTTTGTTATGACACCTATACAACCTTTCGTGGATTTCCTTTCGCCGCACTTGATCCCACATTAAATGTTGTGACTGCACTTGCACAATGCAATTGAGCTAACACATCGCAGTCTAAACATCACACTTTTACAAACTCATAAAGTTTTATTTTATGGCGGAAAATTTGTAATGACAATATCAACAAGTTGAACTTGGAAACTTTCAGATTGTATGTTTTCGTTTGCTTCCTTCATAAGAGACGTGCAGAAACTACATCAGACTAAAATAGCTAGATAACAAAGTGAAATTACGCAGATTAAAGTTTAAAGCAATTAGGATGGGCGAAAATATTGATACAATTTGGTGATTGTGGATCATCCACGTCTATTTATGTAATCTGTTTTTAAGTGCAAACAACCTTATATTACATTATAAACCAGAATGTGCAATATAAAATAGTGAGAACAAAGAAGATATACAAGCTCGGAGTGCCACTAATATATTGCACAGCTCACAGTAAGTGCACGTGGATACTGAATGTGTGTCATGTACACGATAAAAATTACTTTCGTGAAAAAATATATAGCTGAAACTTCCGAATTCGACTCCATCAAAACCTAAAATTTGAAATTTGAAGCTCACAGGTACCTAATTTTTTGTGTTATATTAAATCGTGAAAACAGTGTGGTGTTTTACAAAAATATGAATTTTTATCACTGTATTATTAGCAAGCTGAACAAGGTCACCATCGAATCCCATCAACTTCTAGAAACAAGTCTTAACCAGAATAAGAAGAATAACCAGCTCATCATGGTAAGTTTAAAAATGCTCAAATTACATCAAATCTCATGAAAGTTCATTATCGCTGAGCAATGTTTTTATGTACTTCAGCGGTGCCCTGTGTTGGAGTGTAGCTTTCGAGGATCACGTCATCATATAGTCTACCACTTGGAAAACATCCATAATCAAGTAGGTGGAAATGCTGCGGAATCTCTCGATATTTCTCCTTTTGTGGAGATAAATGCATTCAGAGGATTCCTGAGAACTTATCGACATCGATTTAGTGAAAACCGAAGATTTGTGATTTCAGCAGGATGTTACTTTAATGAGTTCAAGGGTCCTTTACGAAGAATCATAGCTGTAAATACTGTAGGTGAAAGAATTATTAAGACGCAGGTCACACTCCTTTGCAGATTTACCAGAGGTGCAATCGGGAGTGAATTCATAGAAACTTGTGATCACTATTTAAATTCAACCTTAAAGATTGTGAACAGCGTTCATGAATTCAATTCGTTTTTGAAGGGTGTTTTGTCGGATATAGGGAATACCATTGAAATATTTGAAGAACATGGCTCAGGATGGGTACTACAAAAGGTTTTGGGGTCAGACATTAGAATTTCAAATTATATTCCTAGACGGAGAGGAAGATGCTATGTTGATTTACCTAAAAGCATTAGCGCCACAAAAGCTGTTGTGAATGTTAGGAACAATGACAGTCAGTGTTTCAAATGGGCATTTTTAGCAGCCCGACACAAAAAAGACGTCCTTGCAAACAGACACAGAATTTCTAAGTATAAAAAATTTGAGAGCTTGTACAATTTTACTGACTTAAGCTTTCCTCCGTCGATTAAAGAAATAATTCGCTTTGAAAAACGAAATTCTTCGAAAGCGCTTGCTATTAATATTTTTGAGATTCAAAACAAAACAGAAAGTATTTATGCAAGAAGAATCAGCCCATTGTGTCTTCAGAATATCAAATGTAGTATCATTAACTTATTACTTTTTCATGATAGTGAAGCGGGTTCATCGCATTTTGCTGCCATTTTGAGTATTTCAAAGCTTTTTGGTAAACAAAACCACCACAAAAAAAAGTTTTGCTACAATTGTCAAAATTTATTTTTTCCTTCAAAGTATGTAGATCATGTTATAAATTGTAGAAACTTCAAGTGTCAGAAATTGATTGTACCTTCAGTGGAAGGTGACAAAAAACCTACTATTGAATTCACTGATTATTACAAACAGCTACCACACGACTATGTAATTTATGCTGATTTCGAATCCATTCTAGCAGACCCCCAAGTCAATGCTGGAGGACCCAGTACGGTTCATTTGCAGAAACATGTTCCCTGTGGTTTTTGTTTAATTCTTGTTAATCGAGATGAGGGAATTGCAGATTTGAAACTTTATAGAGGCAAGAATTGCGTTAGGAAATTCTTCGAAGAGCTTACATTAATGACTTCCAAAATAACAGAAATTTACAAGGATAGTGCAGAAATGAGCAAAATGACTGACAAAGAACTTTTTTATCATTACTCGGCAAAAGCTTGTCATATATGTAAAAAGGACTTCCGGGAAGGTGAGAGAAAAGCCAGGGATCATTCACACAAAACAAGTTTTTATCGAGGGCCAAGCCATATGCAATGCAATATTGAGTATACTTTAAAAAATCGTAAAGTTCCTGTTTTCTTGCACAATTTTAAAAAGTATGACTTACATTTAATAGTTGGAGGTTTCGAGTTTTATTATGGAGATATACGTGTTGTTCCAACAAATTCTGAACAATACTTAAGCATTATTTGCGATGAATTTGTTCTGTTAGACTCAATGATGTTCTTAGCTTCATCGTTAGATAATTTAGTGCAAAGACTAAAGTCGAAGGAAAATTTTTCAAAAAATTTCAAGCTTTTGATTGATTTGTTTGGAGTGGAAAATGCAAAAGTTCTAAGCCGAAAGGGTGTGTTTTTCTATGATTATGTAACGTCCTTAGATATTTTTAAGGAAAAGAAGCTTCCGTCAAAGGAAGGATTTTTTAATGTACTTAACCAAGAGTCAATCACGGAGAAAGATTATGATTACGCTTGCTTCATATTCAAAAAGTTCTGTACTACCTTAGGCGATTATCACGATCTATATCTAAAAACAGATACAATTTTGCTGGCTTGTGTAATGGAAAATTTTCGTGAAATAGCGCTTAGGTTTTATGATCTAGACCCCGCTCATTATTTCTCTTTGAGTGGCTTCACATGGGATGCAGCATTGAAAATGACGGGTGTTGTCCTTGAACAAATCACAGATATTGATCAGTATGAATTTTTTGAGTTGGGCATCCGCGGTGGAACAAGTATGATTTGTACTAGATTTGTGGAAGCAAACAATAAGTTTATGCAATGTTATGATAGTTCGAAAGAAAGCTCGTTTATCTTTCCAACTGACTGTAATAATTTGTACGGTGTAGCTTTGAAACAAAAATTAGCTACACGAGATTTCGCCTGGTTGCAAGAAGACGTTGCAAAAAATATAACTACAGTAGATATACTTAGGTGGGATGAAAATGCTTCAGTTGGGTGCGTTCTTATGGTAGACCTTGATTATCCTAAACACCTTCATAATATTCACAACGATTATCCACTAGCTCCTGAAAAAATCGCAATTCCGAATTCATCTTTATCGAGTTACCAACATGAATTACTTAAAAATCTGTATATTAAATATAGTGATAAAAACAAAAAGTTAATTCCACACTTCGGGTCACGCGAGAGATACGTTGTACATTATAGATTATTACAGTACTACCTCCGTCAAGGTTTAATATTAAAAAAGGTGCATAAAATTTTAACTTTTAAGCAAGAAGCTTGGCTTCAACCTTACATTGATTTTAATACACAACAAAGACAAAAGGCTGAAGATCAATTTTCAAAGGATTTGTTTAAATTCATGATAAACGCGTGTTTTGGAAAAAGTTGTGAGAACGTGAGGAAACGAAAAAGTGTTTATATATGTAATGAAATTGATCAAGCTAAATCTTTTGTTAGTAAACCTAATTTTTCGAGGTTTGATATAATTAATCCCAATGTGGTAGTAATTGAAATGAGCAAAGCTTCCATCTGTTTAGACAAAGCAATTTATACCGGCTTTTGTACACTTGAATTGTCTAAATTATGGTCAAATGGTATCATTGTTACGGAATTTGTTGGTCTTGCACCTAAAATGTACTCGTTTGTTGGAGAAAATCTTTGGAAAAAAGCTGCAAAGGGTGTAAAAAAATGTGTGGTAAAAAAAACTTTACAGCACCCAATTTTTAAAAGAGTACTAAAGCAACAACTCAAATTACGAAGTAAGATGAATATGATTCAGTCGAGAAAGCATGTACTTCATACAATTCAAGTGAACAAAGTATCTCTTCATTGCTTCGATTCAAAGCGATATGTACTAAACGATGGAATCAAATCTTTGGCATTTAACCACTATTTAATTAAGTGAAATAGTGTATTGTGTATTATGAAATTTTATGATGATGATTTTAATTTTGAATAAATAAATGCGTTTTGGAACAAAATGAATGAAGTCTTAAAATAAATTTTCAGATTTATTACATTTTTTGGTATGCCATGAAATCTTGGTACTAGTAATTCAATAAGTCACCTCGGATGAAAATGTGTCATCATCTAAAAAGGAAAATGATAATATTCCATTTAAAAATATATTTAGGTTTTTGATGAAAGTTATATATTGGAATTTTGTTGTGAACTCACCATTATGCTTAGGCTTCAAATGTGTAGCCCAAAATTTAGCTTGATCCTCCAGTGAAACCCATTTATGTTGTGATGATTTGAATGCGTCGACTTTTTGCGCACTGTCCGTGTTTGTTTTCACACTGGTGTGCGGATCTTGAATTAATTTTTCTCTCAAAGATTTTCTCACAAGAGTCCACGGCATATTGATTTTACGACATATGAATAGGAATCGGTTAGTTCCCGGGGGTGCAACTTTCCACTTCAAGTCACGTATCAGGTAACTGATTAAATCCAAGATGTTACTTCCTGGTTCTTCAACACCGAGAAATGATACAATGTGATTTTCATCCCAAGATATTAAGTGATTGTGTGGTTTTAGAACACTTAAAATCATTTCAACGTTTCGCTGAAACTTATGTGGGAAGTACTTCAATATGTGATCTTCGTCTTCCGCGGGTGTTATCACATCTTCGGTTTTTTCGATTTCCTTAAATGTTGATAATTCTTCTGCAGCATTGTTAATTGATTTAATCACTTTGACCGGGACTGGTTTGTTTAGTACTTCGTTCACTTTACTGTTCAACTCTTTTGTCAAATTCATATATAACGCTAATCGTATATCTGCTGGAATATCTGACTGAGTTAATAAATTTTTTGCCTGGGCTTCGGTTGTATGGAGTAATTTCGTTTCCATTCGAAGTGGATTAACACGATTAAGAAGTGAATTATATTCATCTTCTGCAACAAGTCTCATTCGTTTCATTTTAGCTACAATAAATTAGCAATATATTTTCCAACAATTGAACTCAAAATGTTTAGTAAAGGAAGAAATACAATCTTTAGAATTTTTCGTTTTTTAGAAAGCAAACGCTTTCTTTTGGTCACCGAAAGAGACACTTTAGAGAGATTTCTAATAAACTGTTTATGTTTTTCGAGGTCTTTCTTTGTTGCTTCAGAAATTTTGATGTTGCCTTCAAGCAAATTCAATGCTATCTCAGTTAGAGCGTTGATATTATCACTAGTAGCAGTTTCAATTAAAAGCAACTGCTCTTTGGGTTTATTATTGGCTAGCTTTGATATGAAATCAAGATTTCTTGAGATTAAGTCGGTCATCATTCATAAAAACTTCTGCGAACGCATGAGCTTTCATGTGTGCACAGTGCTGTGGCTTCAAATGGAATGCCAAAGGACACTTCACTTTCACGGTAACACTGCAATTAGTTATTGAAGGAACATCCCAGTCTTCTAGATTCCATACAGTGGCATGCGAGCACAAACGCTTTAAGTGTCTGGTTTTCTCATATCCTTTTGTATACAATTGTGTGTCTTGAGGTAAACTCGCAAAAAAATCCTGAATCTCAGACATAAATGTGCGTCCACAACTCCAATGTATACCGTGTAATTGATTTTCACAATACGCTACTATTTTGTAATCCCTTGCCGAAAGACAAGCTCGAGGGAAAGGAGGTTTTATGCAATAGTGTTGCGCTTCTTGTGATTCTATATTAATGATTGATATTTCTTTATACACAAAATGAGTACGTAGTTGAAATCCTTCAAATTCAACCAAAAGCTTCATTTTCTTGTATAAATCACGTTCTCTTCCCCTGGTAATATTCCGCTCCGCACACGTAAGATATCTTGACACTCTGGGTGAAGATTCACGAATAGATAAGAGTATGGTTTTTCTGTAGCGCTTTTATAGGCTTCGTACAAATACTTTGGTTTGTCAGGAAAAATCTCTCTTCCTAAATGCATAATCTGTCCCGTGAATGTTGGAGATTTGAATATTATCCTGTAATGAGCATTCAGTCGAATATCTCGCGAATGCTTGCCTTGGTTAATTAAATTTTGGTTAATGTATATAATTGATTGATTTCGATGATGAACTCCTTTAGTAAATAATTCTTGTACACTATCATTGTTAGCAGAAGCGGCCATTTGATCATCTATTATTAAAAGCGTTGGTTCATTGGAAATATTTTTTGTGTCGAAGTTTAAACCCTTAATGAGTTGGATATTATGAGAAAGCAAATCTGCATATTGAGTTGGATTTTCTGCATATGATAGCAATATTTTTGTTGGTACAGGACTGAATAGTTGTTCAATATTTTTTATTAATGCTTTCATAAATGTACTTTTGCCGGACATTGAAATTCCGCTTAATATTGTAGACGATGGATGTTTGAAAACGTAATGCGGTACTTCAATTATATTGTCCTCCATTCTAGTTTCCACGCTCACGTATATGCAGAAGCAGAAAAACTGTACCACGATCAAAGGCTACTGGGCTTCCAGATTCCGTTGTTACTTGAATTTGAAGATTTTCAAAATCTCTTCGTGCAAGAGGAACGTAATACAGGGGAGAAAATATTTTGTGCTGATATCTATGATTATTGTCTACGTGTGGTATACGTCGTAGAAGGGAAAAACTTTTTTGACCAATTAGCTGTGGTTCCACAATATCTGACGTAATCATTAAAAAATTATGCTGCTGCTGGAGATTTGGAAGTGTATCAGCCATTATATTTTCACAACTTACTTTGGGTGAAGATAATCCCAGAATGTCACTAATTAATTGTGAAAATAACACTTCGGTGTAATTTGCAGTTATGTTAATTCTTCCCGTTGCATCAATGGAAATGCTTACATCACTCGTGACGGTATGAATTGCTGACAAAATCGCTGTGATGAATTCATGAATACTTGTATAGAACTTCCGAGGTATAGTAACTACCTCTTTTACTAAATCCCTCGGTTGTTTATAATATCGAATTACAATTTCCGCATCCTTTTGAGTAAGCAATGTATGCAATGAATTTGGATAGCTTATTTCAACAAGTGCTACCTCAAAATCCTTCTCGAATGTTAAACGTTTAGGAAGGACAGCTTGGAAGGATGACGGGGACCCGCTATATACACTGTTTAATGAAGTTATTGGTATCGTGAATTCCATGACTTTAAATTTCCACCTTTGATAGTTCCTCAGTATAAAAGGATCCTAAAAGATCTTCACCACTTGTATCTGAAAGCTTGTATGTTATTGGTCGCGTATCCTGAACTTGCTTCACTTTATATAGTTCTGAAGAATATGATGAAGCGTATCCCTTGTCAAACGTTTTCTTTGGAATTTTAATTCGTACATAATCTCCTATACGAAAATGTGGCTGAGTATGTTTCGGTTTTGTGTAAAGCGCTTTGTTCGTCTTCAACCATACATCCATTTCATTAAACGTATCTACTTCGTTTGGTGCTCGTCCAATTGTAGAGTGACTATTATTGTTATATGCTTGAATTATATTGGGTAGTACATTTATATAAACTTTCTTTCTCGATGAGTGGAAAAATTTTTCAATTTTGCTCATCAATGTACGATTAAAACGTTCTATAATGCACGCTTTTTTATCTGAATGCACTGCAAATAATTGAACTTTGTTTTCCACTAAAAAATCTTTAAAAGTTTTATTGAAAAACTCAGATCCGTAATCACAGGATATTTGATTAGGAATCGCATTAGCTTCTTTAAATATTGATTGAAAGGCTTTTTTTACTTCAGACCCTGTTTTACTTTTTAAACACCTTGCGAAGGCCTTTTTAGAGAAACAATCTATCACTGTAAGAATGTACCGAAAATTTTTGTTGTATTTTGCTAATTTCGGTAAAACTATCAAATCTGTTTGCCACAAGTAGTTGGACGTATGTATATTCACTTTACGCCTGGTGTGTGTATGTACTACACGCTTATGTTGGGTATAGGTTGGAGAACTCTCTAATATTTTTTTAATTGTGTTCAGCTTTATTGATGGGAATTTTTGCTTCAATTTTACTGGTGAACCAAAAGACGAGGGTTCACTCGGATCATAATAAACGTTCAATATTTTAGACTTAAGTTGATCGTAGGACATATCTGAGAAATTTGTAAAACCTTTGCTTGCTGCTTAACAGTGGCCAGTTCTTCTTTCACTGCTGTCGAGACAACACCCAAAAATGAAATCCATTCACATTTTTGACGTTGACCAATATCACAGCGCTTTAGCACCTAATCCTACTGCAATAACAAATATGGTACGTCAACGTGGGGGAGGACTAGGCAATGTTACAAATTATATTAAACGGTATTCTGTTCCTATCGTTAGGAAATATATTATGCCTCACGCAAAGCAAGCTTTGTATAACACGTACAAAGATATACTTAATGGAGACCCAATTCAGTCCGCAGTGCAACGCAACACGTTAGGGTTTGTCCAAAACGTTGGAAATGAGGTGATTAACTCATTACAGCAGAAAGGAAAAGGAATTCGTCAACGTCAAACCAAACGGAAAACTACTTCGAAGGTGGTTGGAAGCAAATCCAAACGTCTTAAAAAACCAGAGAATAAAGCCAAAAACCAGAAAAAAACTACCAAGTCTGCATCAAAAAAGAAAATTTCGAAACGAGATATATTTTCTTAATATGGCTATGATTAACAACTTATCTACTCCAACCATTCGAGGAGAAGTAGACTTATTTAATTTACCTTCGACAGATACAACTGTTGAAAGTAGCTTCTATGCAGAATACAAACCTGTGGTTAATATTCAAGATTCGGATGCTAAATTAGAATTTCGAATTTCTGGAAACTCAAACCAATACTTGGACATATCGGATCATTTTCTACAAATTTTTGCAAAAGTTACGTACTCTGACAATACTAATTTGACCGATAAGGAGGATATCAGCACATCAAATAATTTTTTACACTCCCTTTTCCAGCAGTGTGATATTCATGTCAATAATCAATTGGTATCCAGCACAAATAACTGTTATGCTTACAAAGCATACTTTGAAACCATTTTGTCATTTGGGAAAGATAATTTAGACACACAAGGAAAGTGCGCTTTGTTTTTCAAAGATACCAATGGTGGATCACTAAGTAATTTGAACCTGGGCTATATGGAAAGGCAGTCATACATATCCGAATCAAAAACCGTTGAGTTAATTGGAAAATTGAGATTTGATATTGGCTCTCAAACACGCTATTTGCTGAATGACACCAACATTAGTATAGCTCTTACTCGAAGCAGTGATAATTTTTGCTTGTTGTGGAATAAAGCATCTGATTCGGGAGGTATAAATCCCAAAGTCAAATTAATGGACGCATCATTATTCGTGCGGAAGCAAGTTATATATCCAAGCATTGCGTTGTCACACCAGAAACTTTTACAAAGTGGACTTTCTGCGCAGTACCCACTCGTTGTTTCGGATGTAAAACAATTTACCATTCCAAGAGGAAATCAAACTTTTATTGAAGAAAACGTGTTCCTTGGTAGCGTACCATCTCGCATCGTGATTGGACTTGTCAAGAATGCTGCTTTCAATGGAGATTACAAATTGAACCCGTTCAATTTCGAGCATTTTGGTGTGAATTATGTATCTGTGACCGTAAATAATATTCCCATACCTATTAAGGGTATGACATTGGATTTCCCTAACAACAAGTACCTTTTGCCATATTATTTGCTGCTTTCCACACTTGGAATCACATCCGAAAACGAAGGGTTGATAATAGACAGAGAAGAGTATAAAAATGGAAACGTTCTTTTTGCATTTGACTTGAATCATTTGCACGCCAGCGATGCTTCACTGATTTTAGAAAACAGTGGATCTGTAAGGATTGAACTTAAATTTGGAAAAGCACTGTCGGAAGCTGTTACCTGTTTAATTTACTCTGAAGCTCAAGGAATCCTGTCAATAGATAAATATCGCCAAGCACACGTTTCATAATGGAGACAAGTCAACTCATGGATTTTCTTGCAAATAATATAAAAAATATGCCAACATACGTTTGTGCTAAGAATCAGTTGGAAATGATAAATACAACAAGTTTTTGTATTATAGTTAATACCCAAAATAGTAATCATGTTCTTTTTGCATTTGACTTGAATCATTTGCACGCCAGCGATGCTTCACTGATTTTAGAAAACAGCGGATCTGTAAGGATTGAAGTTAAATTTGGAAAAGCATTGTCGGAAGCTGTTACCTGTTTAATTTACTCTGAAGCTCAAGGAATCCTGTCAATAGATAAATATCGCCAAGCACACCTTTCATAATGGAGACAAGTCAACTCATGGATTTTCTTGCAAATAATATAAAAAATATACCAACATAGGTTTGTGCTAAAAATCAGTTGGAAATGATAAATACAAGTTTTTGTATTATAGTTAATACCCAAAATAGTAATCAAGCTGGGTTACATTGGTTAGCCTTTTATAAAAATAAACGACAAAAATGTATCGAATTTTTTGATAGTTTTGGATTACTTCCAGAACACTATGGAATAGAATTTAAGCATTTTATCATTAAACATGGGGGTATAGTACGCTATTGTTCGGATCAGTTTCAACCAAATTACTCGGATAGCTGCGGTTTATACTGCTTATTTTTTGTCTGTAATAGGAATAGTGAAATAAAATTTAATAAAATTATTTCAAAATTTAATCTTAAATTGTGGAAGAACCAAATACTTGTACAAAATTTTTACAAATCAAGAATACATCAAAATGGGGAGCACTTACGATGCACATTTACATGGAGGCTAAATATAATAAGGCTTTTTGTCAAACATCACGAAAATGTTATTTAAATAAATCTTCTTGTTGAATTTTTTTTAAATGTGTTAAAAAAATTATTCTCATGATGAATCATCCGCTGTAAATTTAATACTTCACAATCAAATAAAAGGCTCGTATTTTGATGCTGCAATCATACTAGGATGAAGGTGCTGCCATTATAAAAATGATTTCATTCGACGACTTCTGAAGTGATTCTGAGGTGAAACAATCGTTATAAAAACTGAACCATGCCCACATAAAAATGTACCACAAAAATCCCGCCACTTTCTCGCCGAGCTCGAAAAAGTGTTCCAGGAATGGCGGGATTTATATCATCAGACGGATAAATAAACGGACAGACTAACCGTTTGCTTTATATCAGACATGTTAATTGAAAAAATAAGTTATTTATTCCCAAAAATATCTGTCCGGGAAAAATCAATCCCAAAGTGACAAAAAACGGGCAAGTGAAAAGTTTTTTTAAAACTGAAATTAATTAATTTTTTTATACAAGGAGATTTCAACTATCGAAAGCTGTTTGGTATTAGTATTAGTATATTATTCAAATTATGTATTGTCGTTGCTATGGCGTGACGTTTTCTTCAATCCGTGAATTAAGAATTTAATTCTAACCATATGATTGCCTAAATTGTTCCATTATATCTGGCAGTCGTGCCCACCATTCACCATTGGGGTTGGTTAAGCCCACTCCTTCTCGGTGTAATATTGGAATTGCAAGACACTTTCGATTTAAATTATTGTTTTTGTTATTTGGATATTTATCGGGACTGTAAACTAGATGTATAATCAATCTTGGGCGCCCTCACTCGCGGTGGGTGGATTGTTGGCCCCCATGGAGGGGAGGGTTACCTCCTTTCGGGTTTAGAATTGCGAGGGCTAAGAGGGCTGGCGAATTTGGCTGGGAAGAGGGCGAGGGCTGAAGAGGGCTATTGATTTAGTCCGTCAAGAGGGCGAGGGCTAGGAGGGCAGAACACTTTTGAAATTCCGGAGGGCGAAGGGGGGAGGGCTGCAATATACCTAACCATATTCACTCTGTATGAGAGGCTACCTGACACATTTACAAAGATATAGATGGTGACTTACAGCTGTAGAGATTTCAAATTTGCGACAATTGACGAAGTTGTTTGTTTGTAGGGTTGGCAATAACATTAAATACAGCTCACAACGCACCTGAAAGTCATTGTTTGAGTGGGCGAGAGTTTAGGGGGGCTGTTATTGTTATTACTTGAGAGGGCGCGGGCTCAGGAGGGCTCCGGTGATCATTATTTGAGAGGGCGAGCGCGAGTGAGGGCTCTCAAGCTGGGCGGTTAGGAGGGCGAGGGCGAGTGAGGGCTCTCGAGTTAAGCGATTAAGAAGGTGAGGGCTATATCAAATGCCCATCTTTGTGTATAATAATTTTGTGCCTACATTTTTACCGAACCACCTTTGACCAGTTTTTGGGACTTTCAAAATTAAGTTGTCTTATAAGCAGCTTATTTAAAATATCTGATGAGCTATCTTTTATAGCTTCTTGGAATCAACAAAATGAAATTTGAGAGATGTTTTGCGCATAACATTGAATGTTTCATTAAGGAAACCAGTCATCTTGGTATAACACATAAACAAGTCTCCGTTAGGACACCAGTTTATTTTAATTCACCGTTTGCTTTGGAATTATCTAAAAAATGGGTTTAAGTAGACAAATAATTTCGGAGTGTTTATGCATTCATTTTATTTCACCTGTTGGCAATTTCTTTTCCAATTTTCAGGTCTTAACGTTCAAATGTACTAAAAGTAAAGCGGTGGCAGCTTATAATGGTCGGGTAGGAAACATATTATTATTTATCCATAGCGTTTTAGCAGTTCTACATCTACTGAACGCCGCAAGTACCCTTCACCACTTTTCAGCCTCTGCCATATCTTCTGCGATGGCTCTTGGTCATTCTTACTACGCTCTATTATTTCACTTCCACTCTGAAACACATGTCACCTTTTGCAGTTATGTAAATGAAATTCTAGCTTTCCAACATGAACTCTCAAGATTTCACAAAACTGGTAAAAAATATGGTAGTCTAAGCCAAAAAATCATTTCCTGGAGTTGTCACTGGATTCGAATATTTTCATCACCGGTCTGCTATTTACTGCCGATACTCGCCGTGATATATCCAAACACAGGAATCAATCCTTTTTACTTTGTTCGGAAAAGTTGCTTCTATTCAACCGTAAAACAGTCGAAATTTGCTTTGTTGTATGAGTTGCTAGAAGGGACGATGAGAGGGATTTTGGTGGGCGCTGCGTGGATATTTGGAGTTCCTCTCGCAATTTTTACGGTTTTTGGCATTATTGCATTTGGTTTCTGCTCTTTGTGGGAAATGCTTACGTTATACGAAAGGTCGATTTTCAAACTAAATACCATGAATACAATTGCTTAAATTTCAAAAAATGAAAGCGTTAAATTTATTTTATTGTAGAGCCTCGGTGTGTTGGGTGGCAAACGGGGAATTGGAGAAATGCACATATTACCGACGGATCCAGAATTTAGCCCAACTCTACAATTTTGTCACCTCTTCCGGCGCAATTTCAGGACTCGTTGTTTGCAGCGTTGTGTGGTGGATATCCACTTTCTACAGTTTGCTCCAGCATAGTACCAACCTCAGCCTGGAAATGCAAGCAATATTCGTCGTGATGTTTGTGGACAGCGTGCTGATTCAAATGGTGATTTTTGGGCAGGCCTCTACCGTTTTACCTTGTTCAGAGCAAATCATGCATAATTTACGTAAATTATTGGCAACCAAATTTGAAGGAGAGTCTGGAAGAAAATATACGGGCAGGAGGACGTTAACCTATTTAAAAAGACACTTGAAGTCTTGGTGGTGCGTTCGGGTGGAGTTTTTCTCCTCGAATTACTTTGACAGGTTGACGCCACTGGTGTTGCAAAATTTTTGCTTGAACGTTGTTGCGAGCTTGGTTTTAATGCATATGTAACATTCTGTTCGATCTGAGGCACGATAAATATGTAAATAAATAAATTGCATGTAAGCTATGCTGTTAATTAAAATGTAAATTAAAACATTTCCTCGTATTTGCAACAGCATTTCAACGCTTTGTAGTCCGTTACGATGGAATTCTCTTCCATTTAAATGGAATTTTAACAATTTACGAATTTCACAAAAAACAATTATTTTATTAATGTATTTAATACTAATCATGTTAATAGTTTCAGAAAAATATATTCGGTTTAGTCAAAGAGGTCAGATAAAAATATGTTTAAAAACATAAACATATTTCAAATTGGTAACAAAATCAAATAAATTAATTTTATCTTAAAATCACGATAAAGTGTTCTGCAACTAAACGAATTCAGCAAGAAATGTTTTTCATGTAGTACTTTCTCAAGTTTTGTATCGATAAAAAGTGGAATTTATATAACTTAAATCATGCATTTGCGTCGTTGATACGGCCTTTTCGTCCAATCCGTGCATGACGTATGTTATTCTAAATATTTACTAAGACGATTTGAAAAGTTTCGGACCTTTTTCGATCTACTACAAAGTTGATAGGAGTACATCGATTTTAAAAATTTTTGACACTCAAACACCCTTGATTTTTTTGCCCATTATTTCCTTTCCCTATCTTAATTTTGCCCAATTTTGTCATTTTAGCGGACTCGCATGTGTAGCAGACATGGAACTGAGGGAAGAATCGATATTTAAATGGAACACCTTGGAATGTTGCCCTTGAAAACAAACTTTAGTTTGAATTCATTAGCGAATATCCGTTCTAGAGATGATATTTCAAAACGGCTCAAAAACTGCTCAAATCACTCTCGTGTTACGTCAAACTATTTTGCTGTATATTTGGTAAATCTGCCCACGTTTAAATCAGTTAAGCCCACTCCTTGTTGGCGTAATCATAGATTTGGATAACGCTTACGAAATAATTCGATTGCTTTGTACGAAGGGTTTTAGATAAGTCTTTTCCTGTTTTTGATTTAATATAACTTTGGACAGGGTCCATTGATTTTCATATAAATTTTAACATAAACACCCACGACTTTTAGGAACATGTTCCACCTAACTCTCAGGTTCAGGGTGCCTACCGTAGGAAGCGGCGCCAAT
>JAHZMW010001141.1:0-34397 GCA_027743745.1 Alloscopus bannaensis | reverse complement strand
AGCGAATCTATCAGAAGAGAAAGCATTACATAGCAGATACAATCAGGCGGAAGCTTGTCTCGTCTCAATTGATAAAAAAGATATTAGATGCTTTCCCTTTTGTGTGGGTATGTTCACCGATTTTTGTTTTGGGACCGACTTTCTCCGCTGTGCAAGGGATTTTGAATGCACACACCACAAACCAAGTGCAACTGACATCTGGTGAAAGTTGAAATAGAGTGGGAACTAAATACGGGGAAAGTGCATATGTGGAGAAACTCGTGCTTGTGTAAATACACTCAGAAAAATGGGGAACGAAGAGCATTTCCGCGGTCATTATCCTATTGCTGTGACCATTCTAGCGAGAATGTGCACCGAGGAATGTATAATAAATGAGAGAAAGTCAGAGTGAGGAAAAAAGTCAGAAGGACACGACCCCGGCCAACTTTCTCCTGTAATTTTAATCGAAAAACAATGGACCTCGTTGGTGAGCTCGAGTTTCATTGAATCTCCTGGAATGTTGATAATAATGACGGAAAAGTGAGGAATATCGGAGAGAAAGTTGGAGAAACACAAAACGGGGAAAGGCAGAAATAGTTCGAATTACGTCATCATTATCATCTTCCGTCTGAATCCCTCGACTTGTTCGTGTCTTTTGTCCAAAAAGTCATCCCGGAGCAGATTGGCTCGTGAGGAGAAAGGTAGGTCTCATTTTTTTCAAACCGGTAGTGAGATAAGAGTGAAAGTTATCTCTTTCTCCCTCGCTTCATATTTCGAGAGGAGCACAAAATGTGCCCAACAAACAATAGGAGAATGCAAGGAAACACGTCATTTTCGAGACTTTCTTTCCCGCATTGTCACAAACACACAGGAGAAAGCAATGAGGAAGGCTGTAACGAGAGTTTAATGGAAATGTATGTGAAAGATCAGAGGAAGGAAAGAAGCACTACAAAAAAACATGTCTTTTTACAGCTTTTGTAGAGAAAGTACGTGTTTTGGATTTGGGATTAGGGAGAAAGCAAACTAAAACTCCCATCAACGTCAACATGTTGAAGGTAGAGAGAGAAAGAAAGCGAAACAAGGAAATTTCTAATCTTGTTTTCTCCCAGTTGTGAGCGCACATGACATTGTGTGCCTTTCACTCGAAATTGTGCAGTTCTCTATAAGCTTTTGCATTGATATAAAATTAAGTTTTGATAAACTACTCCAACTTTCACTTGTGAAAGGCTGTGTATTTTTTTCTGCTTCATATATAAAAGTGGTCTACAAGTGGTTTCTCCACATGTAATACTTTCTCTTATTACGGTGAAATACTTGGTTTTCAAACTGATTAAGATTTTGATTGATATCTCCAACTCTGAGTGAAAGTAGAATTAGAAAGTTCTCTTCAAGTCTGTAGCAGACTTTGTAATAAGTAATATGTTTACATTGTTGTTGCTTTCTCTCTCACTTTCACTTTGTTCTAAATAGATTTCATTGCGGCCACTCTCTGATCAGAGAGGCTTTTATGAGGAAATGAGAGAAAGCAGTGAAATTTTTAAGTGCTCTCATGAACTGGCATATGGTGGTGCAGTGAAAGTTCATTTTCTAAATTACTTTTTCATACATACTCTGGGGAAAGTAAGGAGGAAAACAAGTCGAGACAACCAGACCCACAGTGACACGCTCTACACATGTGAATTGTAGCACACTTTATGCATTTCGACTTTCTCTTCGGAAAATGGGTCTCAACTCGGGCTCCAAACATTTCTTTGACAAGGCTCGCCGCAAACTGTAAACACACGAAGGGCAGTGGAGAAAGCTCGGGAGATATGAAGTATTAAAATTTTAGGCAGAGAGAAAGCACATCAAAGGCGTCAGGACGTGAGATAAGCTGGCAAAACGGATACTTCGGATGTACACGCACATTTTTCCCAACATTTCTGGCAAGTTAAAGTATTCCACATTATCTTGTCTCGGAGAGATCAGCTTGTCAACGGATGTCATTCATGATCGACTGCTCTTTTCAGAAGTGACCTGCTTTCCCTTTACAACTCTCTCTGATACAGCAATACAAAAAAGTGAAAGTAGACGTACATATGTATGCATAATGTGTACACGGATATATCTTTTTTTATCAACAGATACTTTCTCTGACTGCTTTCACTGTCCAATAAAATATAGGGACGTTATCAAATAAGGTATCAGATCGTCTTTATTGCTCCGTATCTCTCTCATATTCCTCCATTTCTAGGAATGATCAACTTTCATTTTTGTCTGCTCTCCGGCTTTCTCCAGAAGTGGAAGAGAGCCTGGAGTTTTCTCTGGCTTTGAGAAGCTTCACATACACGTACGTACGTAACCTTTGCTTTGTTTATTTCTACTCACATAATTTCTCTCCCTTTATGTATTTCCTTCTTTCGCCCACATTTCACCACAAAACTTTTCCCTTTTAGAGGCACCACCAGCACCTACTTTCTCTTTTTTCTTCACACAGAATAAGCTATTGGCTGAGTGTCTTTGAAAAACGGCGAAACAAAAGGGCTTTCGCCAGGGTTTTTAGGTGAAAGCAACCTTCACCACATCAGCCGTATATATCACACAAAATGTACATAAGTCGCACTTAACTCTCACCATCCATTTTGGAGAAAGTGCTCCAGCTTTGACCAAAACGGAAGTCATATACGCAGCGTTCTACATGTTGGAGAGAGTGAGCAATAAAAGCGGAGACACGAGAGGAGAAACTTTCTTATTTCCCCATTTTCGATCCCATTGTTATCCCAAAATGAGACTGCCGTGAATACGTCCCTACTTTCTCTTTGGGGTGATCTTGTCAGAAGAAATAGGAGGCAACAGGAAATACCAGAAGCTCATCTCCTTCCAATATGGAGAAAGCGAGATAGAAAAATGAGAAAATATTATGTTCTTCTGTGAATACAAGGGACGTCATAAGAGAGAAAACAAGTTGTGTAAGCAACTCGACCACAAAACGACGAAAAAAAAAGTTGGCAAAAAGTGGACTTTAACTTTGTGGAAAAAGCTGTATTATCCTTTTACCTTCCCACCATTTTTTTCTCAATAGACGAGAATCAAATATAAAAAAGAGGAAGTCGAGGATTTGTGAAACAATATGTGAAAACGTACAAAAATAATACTGCTTTCCCCCGTGTGTTTGCCGTTCCTACTTATTGTCAACTTTCTCCGCGCTAACAAGGCAAAAAGCCAAAGAACAAAGGCCACGAGCAAGAATCAGAGGAACTTCGCTTTTCTCAGTATTTACATGCGCATTTTTTTGCTCGAGCTGAGAGAAAAAAAAATGTCTAAATAGGAAGTCACAAGGGCTGGGTGAAAGTTATCACGTTTCATTTTCTCCTGTTATAAACATAACCAACAGAGGAGAAAGTCAAGTCGTCATGTCTCTCCCACGTAATGTTTTTACACAGTGTGTATAAAGGAAGGGGAAAAGCTTGGGGAAAGTGAACATAAAATAACTTTCCCATCCCATATTTCCCTCTTTTTTCACCCTACAAAACGGCCTTCGCCTCCGCCTTCTTATATCCATTTTGATCCTTGAGCTGTGAAATTGTTTTTACATGTGTGTCTGTTTACACATTTTCTTATATGCTTCACTTTCTCCTTACTTTTTCAGGTGAAAGAAGGAGTCATTGCTTTCTCTGTGTTGCGGATAAAAGTGTGCTTTCCCTTGTTTAAAAAATGTCTAAAAGCCAAAAACTTTCTCCGTTGCATTTTACTCTAATCCTGAAGCTTAGAGAAAGGGAGAAAGGAGCATAAAGAGGGAAAAGATTGAAACATTTATTTACTCAAGATTTACCTCTTCTTCAGGTGTATAGAAAAGAACCGTAGAAGTTAAATCCAAAAAAACTTGCGAAGTACGTACGAACACCAAGAGAAAGCATCAGGTAAATTATTTTTTTCTCGAAATGAAAACCATGTATCTTTATGCTCCAACTTTATTCAATAAGAAGTAACAATAACAAGTCAACGATACCATAACATGTGTTCCTTTCCCCTATTAAATTACAAAAATTTTCCCCAAAGAGAAAGTCAGTTTTTTGTTTGGAAGTAAAAGCAACGTGCGTAGGACAAAGTGTAATTTGACCGGGTGCGAGGTGTATTCTTTTACAAAAAAAAATCCCATATTTCTCCGAGTTAATAAAGAGCCTTTGTGACTTTCTCTTGTTTTAGAGTACAGAGACTCATTCCAAGAAACGTTACCTTCTGATGTTGAGAGAAAGCTTTGTGTTTGAAGTCATTCAAGCAACATTACACGACTATGTAATGACATTGTCGTTGATACACATTGATGAACAAGGAGAAAGAATTTCACCCGTTTTTCTTTCAGTCAGAACCAAGAAGCTTTCCAAAAAAAATAGAAAATAAGTTTCGCAGGAATGAAGATATTTTTTCTCTGCTGCTTTCTCTCCACCAAAATCCAGTTTTTGTTTACACTTATTACGAAATACGGATTAGAATTGTGGAGGTAAATAGAAAGAAAATCAGCACTGAAAATAATCCCTGGGTGGTCTATATATGAGGTCTATTGGAAAGGACAGATTTTCCCTGTAATACCCCCAAGAGAAAGGAGGAAAATAGGATTTTGTGGTTGTATCGAGAACCTCTGGAAGAAAGCACGGATTCCTCGAAGAAAGCAACGTGATTAAGGCTGGGAATGTGTGTATGCGTTGAGAGGTGTGTAATACAGCTGAAAATTAGACATCTTCCGCCCAGCTTGCTTTTATTAGTTTATTTGAAGCGTGACTTCTGTCGACTTGATCAGCGGATCGTGTAATTCTTTCCGGGAAATTCCCTCTCTCCAGGGGAAAATGGGGGGAAATTTATTGGAGAAAGTCGGAGTAAATGTTGTGCACAAAAAAGAAAGCACTACACAAGTCAGAACCTAGAAAAAGTTGAAGATGATGCTAGAGTCTGCTTTCTCCTAACCTTTCCAATTTTTTGCGACTTTCTCCAAGTACTTCAATAACAAAAATGATATTTCGATTTATATTTGTACACGTGGACAGTAAAGGACCTTCGGCCAGCACTTTACTTTTTACAAAAGAAAATTCGTCACAAGTTCATTTCGCAAAAAAATATCCAGAGAGAAGTATGTATCCACTCATATTTTCTCTATTTTCCTAGCATGATCACATTGAGTGGTTTACAATTGCATTTCAGAGTGAAAGCGTAGTGAAAGAAGTGATTCTCACGTGTCTCCTTGATTTCACTACAGAGAAATTCAATTTGCTCTTTCCCTCGGAGGATTCCTGTTTATCCTTTAGCATCTTTTTGCTTTTACCGTCATCACACAAAACTGCTCTTATTTTCAAGACTGCCTTCTCCATTTATGGTTCATTTCCGGTTGTTCCTGTCACCACCAACATTTCCGCCATACTCTCTTGTGGCTTTCACTCAACTTTCTCTCAAGGTGACAACAGGGACTCACGTAAACATGTCTCTGCTCTCACACTGTTACGTGTCTTCAGCTGATTTTCAAGCTATGGAAAAAGTTCCCCAAGGGAAAGTAACTGTAGGACTCTACATCTAGAGCAAAAATTAAATAGGAAAGTCTCCAAAAAATCGCTACTTTCACCGTTGTATTTGCGATCTAGGTTTGTAATCCAAGATACCCGTTGCTATTTTTTATTCATTTCTCAGCAAAAGCCCATTTTTTCTTCCCCCGCGGGATAGAAAGTGTATCTTTTACACACGCCTTCTTTTTTTTGGAAGAAATGTATATTTTTTTACATTTTTTTGCCCTAATGCAATTCCCCGGAAAGAGGAAATTCTCATCTGCTCCTACATGCTTCTAATAATAATCCGAATTTTTAGTTCACCTCCCAAGTTCAACGGCATATTATTCTTGTACTCCGAACGTGAGCATTCCACCGTCGTTAGCATTACACTGTTCCATCTTCGTGTGTGGTCTTGTGGGGAGAAGCCCATTTTTTATAAATGGAGTACATGATGATATGGTTAGATTTTTTTTCACGAGTGGTCATAAAAAGCAATATCTCGAAACGTAAAAAAAAATAGCGGACTCGCGTAGGCGACGAGGCGAGACAAGGGAAAATGAGAAGGTTGTTGAGGTTTTTGGCTTCGGGTGTTCGATAATATATGTGGCTGCCAGCCATTCATATGTGCATCACTCTTGAAAAACTAGCGCCCAATTATGGGAGAAAACTGGAAGAATCATAATATCACGCGGAATCATGATACAATGTCGTTTTTATGGGGTCCTGGACTCGGAAGGATTGAATTTCCTGGCGTCACCAGATAACATGGAGCTTATGTTGAGTCAAAAAGAATTTTTTAGAGATTTATAAACACCCACTCGCAACTTTGTCATAATCTTCCATGCTAATATTTAAAGCGGATGCGAGAATTTGAGGATTGTCTTAAGTAAGGACACCGGTGTTGGTGTAATTACGTTGTAAATGTGAAATACGCATTTCCTCCGATGCGGATGTTGGGCTTGAGGACGATTTTAGGAGTGCTGTTTTAGCACGTTGCTCGTGATGTGTATATTGTTTTTGGGCATCTGCTACTCCCATTTGGTGATGATGCATTGTTCCATTTTACAAACTTCTGGTCTCCTCATTATTATCTTCGTCCTTCTTGCAAAACACTGTTGCGTCCTACAATTCATCCTCATTCCAAGAATAGAGGAAATAAATCAGTTGAAAAACCAAGTGCTGCAGTTTCCGGCTCAATGCTAATCTCTTCTGTGTTCTCTCGTGTGTTCAAGTGAGGCCTGTACTTTGTGCTAAACAGAGTGTAACAAGTAATGAGACTTCCTATTTGTCTGTTGTGAGCGTGAACGCGGATGATTTGGGTTACACGAAATTCACAGGATGGAATAGGTATGCATTTTTTATTTTAAAAAATTGAAAGCTTGCTTTTGGTTGAGAAGGTGCGGTGAGTGCTCGTTACGAACATTTTTAAAACGAGTTCTCTTTTATGTTTTCACATTATTTTGAGGCAAGAAAATATGTTTTTTCCTCATTTTCATCTTTCTTTTGTATCCATTTACTCGATTTCAATGCGAGATGAATTCATTTCTTGTACAAATTCCATTTGCGAGCCGATGACAAGGAAATCTCCATCTTGTGTCGCTTTATATCACGGCTTATAACTTATATCCATAATCAAAAGGAAATGCATTTCAGAGTGACACGAGAGAAAAAAAGCGAGGAGAAAAAATGCGGAGAAAGCCTGTGTTCTCACGTACGCTCACATTCACAATTCAAGCGAAACTCTTTTTGTCTCCTTTTTCCGTTTCAAAATCAGAGAAAGTTGAGAACCGAGGACTCTATACATATGCATTCTTTTGTCTCCCCTATGCACTCGAGCTTGTGAATGCCTTTTTATCATTTCTCCTTTTTGCATATTATCTTTCTCCCAGAGCGACACTGCCTCTTTTCCCCAAAATATATTGTGATACGTACCCGAATATCCGTTGGAAGTACAATCACACATTTTGAGGATGAGCTCTCAAGTTGTAGATCACATTTCCTATAGCGGTCTCCTGGAAGTAGAACTGGGATTGTAACGGAAAAAATGTTTTTGACACACACAAGGATGAAGAGCGAGGCTCTTGAGTAGATTAAGAGGAAGGATCTCCCGGTGTCTCCTTGAAATCGACTTTTTTTCCTCGTCGGAAAAAGGGATCTCTAATAATATTACAATCAGGGCTGAAGGACTTATTTGTCTAAAATGAAGGTTGGGAAACAGATGGAGATTCTCTGCCAAAATTCGTGGTGCCAGATAGCCGTCATTGTATTTGAGAAAGATTTTTGGAGATATTTTTTTTAAATCGGTTGTAACTGCCGTTAGGCATATTTTGTAATTTAAGCGCTGCCTTTATTTTTTAAAGACTGTCCCGTAATCGTGAGGTAAGTTAGGTGTATTTTCGGGATACTCTGAAATAATGTGAGGTTTAAGTGAAAGGCTGGTAAAATTCCTTTTTTTCTCAACTTCCCATTACGAGGATTACAAAAAGGATTTGCACATAAAGCACTCTTTGAGTCGTAAAAGGTAAAATTGCCGCCCGGAAGAATATTTGCATTAATTATTGCTGTAAGCCTGTTTTAATGAACTTTCCCCCTCTTTGAACCACTTTCTCTCAAAGTACTTCTGCTGCCGATGAGGTTTTAATAAAGAGCAAATGAAATCTTACAAGATCTCATATTATTGGAGCTCTTCCTTTTTCCAGAAAATCTCTTTCGCCTGGAGAAAACGAGCTTCTCCATTGGCGTTTTAGGAGTTCCCTGCTGGGAGCTAGGATATCAAGAGCCCCACTCAAAAAAAGGTCTTCATCTTGATATCCGAAAAAAGTACATAAACAAACGGAAAAGAAGGATGACATTTTTTTCCTTTGGGTTAATGCTCTTCTATAAACTCGGAGGAGAAAGCACCACTTTTTTTATACCGACCACTTTAAGGCATACTTTATTATTTCGCGAAGTAAGCAGAATGGAGAAAGTATTGCATTTTTTTCTAAAAAAATCTAATATAGACGACAAAACTCCGTATTGTCTCTTTTCTTCCATTCCGCCATCCTCATTACGCTTCATGAGAAGTATTTAATAGTCTGAAAAAAAACTAGATTCTAACAACAATACACGATAGGCTAATGCGGAAAGTACCTTTCTCCAAAAAAAAGAAGACGGAAGACTTTCCATTTATTGGAAGTATCCTACTTTAGATGAGGCTATCAACCTTCCCGTACTTTCTCCGACTTTCTCTAGATACTCAGTCTATTGGGAGAGATCAGTGAAAGATTTGTATCAGAAAGCGTCCTGCTTTCTCTTTCCATCCCAGAGATTTTTATTTACTGCACATTCACACCGCACCACATTATCCTTAAAAGATCACTGGAGTTTTTTTTGGAAGAAAAATGCAAACTTTCTCCTTAAAGTAGCGATAACATTAACACATAAGCAGCGCGTTTCGAAGCAATCGTATTTGGTTAAGAGGAAATGGTGATGTGATGTAACTTTTGCGTCTTAAGAGGAGCCCACACACACTCCCATTTCCCACGGCTGTGTCAGGAGAGAAAGTGCACTCTGTGTTAGATGTTCCTTTGTGATGCGATTGTTACATGTCTATTGTTATTGCTAACAACTTTCTAGTTTTGCCCTGGTGGTCATTGGAAAAGGGGAAAGTGAAAGGAGGTGAGTTTATGGTCCGTTTTAAGCTCACTCTTACATTTCACCGGAGCTATTTAAATTGACAATAAAATTAGGAAAGAATCATCCACTTTTGTACAAGAACAAAATCAAGAAAAAAACATTTTTTTTGCAAATCGATGCGCCAATTGAAGAAAGGCACAATAAGGAAAATGTCTGAGACATAAGGCACCATATGAAGGCATAACATATTTGTATCTGATCAGAAATACATAACACATTTTTGGTGAGATAAAATTATTCATTTCCAAACTGTCCCTGGTCACGGGTGCTTTTTTCTGCATTCCGCTGCACTCTCTGACATTGACACTTTCACGTAATCACCTCGTCGTATCACACCAAAGGTTTCTGCCTGCCCTTTTGTTTGTGATTCTGTGGAGCAACAGAGATGAAATGACTTTCATGAAAATCATAATAGTATTTTTTTATACAGGATCGATATCCCATTCGCTGCAATATGTTCCACTTTCGGAGTGACCGCCGACCGTTGCTCATTTAATTTCCGCTCTTGTCCACCACACTTGTCCTTGTCTTGTTGGTATTTTTCACAAAGAAATTTGATGAATGGGCCGAAGTTCCTGGACTCTGGGGAAAGTGTTGTACAATATTTTGTAATTCCAAATTTACATTACTAAAAGCACTGGAATCAAAGATGCAAAAATAGAAGTCTCAATTTGTACTCGGAATTTAGGAAAAGTTGGCTCAGAGTGGACGGAAGGGCAAGTGTCATATTATGCTTTATGTGACATGTGATTACATGCGGTAAAATCGTGATCGTGTGCCAAAAACTGGACTCTTCTGCCAAAAAAAAAATCGAATCAAGGCATCGTCCCGTCAGAAAACCGTGATTCCGGACTGTCCACATATCCCACCCAATCTTCCTATTAGAATAGTAATTCCTAAACGAAAAAATACGATACATTGCTTTTTTTTCTTAGAAATTATTTTGCCAAATAAGTAAGATGACCGTTTCCCAGAATTCCTTTGGAAGCTTCACAAAATCGTGCGTCAATGAAACGATAATGATTGCTTTGTCATGTTTGCAACCTCATGGAAATCAGCGATTAGCCAAAATTAGCCTTCGCAGCTCATTTAGAAAATGAAATCAGGTAACAAAAAAAGTTGCCGCTTTCGACAGAAATTCGATAGATTCGATTTGCACGGAAATGATCAAAGCACGCTTCAAAATCTTCAAGAAACTACACAGACTTCTCCTTCGCTTTTCGGTCTTCAGGGGGTCTCCCCTCTGTATATTATGATCATGATGAGAATTTGTTATTTCTTCAACGCGAAGCACACACATCCCCATTCTGTGAGCAATACATCACAAATTTTGTGCAAGCTTCGATGTTTTTTTTAGAAACAGACAAAAAAAAATCGTTGGGAACACGCACACGCTTCATATCGACGAAAAGTGATCTGCTCCGCTTGACTCAAGGTTATTTCTAGAAATCTTGGATACATAACAAGACTTCGTATATCTTACCAAAATATTTATTGTGTATATGTATCCTGAGATCTGCACAATGTCATCTTCAAGTCTTGTGTCGTGATTCGGTTGAGAATCTTATACTCGCTTCGCACGTGATGGGATGATAATCTTGTTCTCTTTGTGTCTACACGAAAAAGCATTGTCTTTTTTCTCATTATCAAGATCGAAGTTTGCGTGTGTTGTTCGTTTGTGTTTATAAAAAACGAACAATCCTGTAGATGCGAGTGTCTTTTCTCTAGTTTTTCGTAATTTTTCCTTTGGGACGTTTGTCACTTTATTTATTGCTGGTTGTAGTATCCTAGTTGTGCTCATGTGTGCGGGAAAAGTTCATTATTTTTTAAGAGGCTCTATTGTAAAAGCAATTACCTGTGGGAGGATTGTAGAGAGAAGGAAAAAAATTGTTGGAGAAGTAGAACGGAACTTTTGCTGTGTTTTTTGTATTTTGGGGAAAGTTGAGACGAGATACAAACCACACAAGGGCAGCAAAGGGCAACGTGGTTTGGAGAACGGTTTACTTTCTGTGAATTTGGATAGGTACAAGAGAGAAAGTTGTCATTGTGTTATACACGTTTTTTTCTGAAATAGTAAACAGTAAATTGGAAGTGAGCCACCTACCTCCAGTTGACTCATCCATTTATGGATGACTTTGATGTGTGGCCTCCACTCAGTAGTCGGGACAGGTAGCTACATTACAGGAGAAAGCTGTAATGTAATGTGTATCCTACCTGAGCTTCAAAAGTGAAAGTCAGGGGAAAGCAGTCTCTGTTTTTCTCCATTGCTTTCCTGCCTACTTCTTTCATTCATTATACTTTGTAAAAATAGCTCGCATTACTTTTAGCTCATTTTTATAAATGCCGGATCCAATTGTTTGATTTGTAACGGAAAAGATGAGAGTAGGTGAGCTCAACCAAGTACAAAATGATCATAATGCAATCGATATAAGTTGTGAAATGGAGAAAGTACAAAAGTCGTTGTACCCCTTTCACAGTGTTATCTAGAAACTCGAGGCATTTCATGTTTTCTCCGAAATAATGTCAAATTTGTCAACCTTTTGCTGGTGTCTCGCTCTCAAGTTTCCGACATTACGCCCAAGTGGCACCAGCCTCGCAAATTCCCATTCTGCTTCCCGGAGAAAGCAGCAGGTTAAATGGGAAAATCACAGGAGACATCCACACTCTCAGTGTCTCTCTCCAAACAAATACAGTAAACAAAAGTGAGCATTTGAACGGAATGGGATTTTCCCATTGTTTCCCAATCTGGCATTCACCGGTGCTGTGTATTCGACGAGCGTAGTTGTCCTCAGAGTTCGATTATTTATTTGAAAATTTGCAAAAGAGGGGAGCGAGCACTCGTTTTTCAGCTGAGATGACACGACTTTCTTTCTACCCCATTTGGTATTCTTCGCACAATCTGCAAAATCTACTCGTACAAAAAATTCCGACCGCTTTCTCCGCATCAATTTTTCTTTAAAAAAATGTGTCCTCATTTTCAAACATATTCGCACCAATTTCAACGTCTATCCGTCTTCTCCTTTTATTTCATTTCGCAGAGGGGACTCCCTTTTTTTGGAGACTGTGTTTGATTACCATTCAGACACAATGGTGGAAAAAATCTGTTGTGTCAATTTCACATTATATATTACAGTACCTACAAAACTTGTGGTACTTTCTCCACACCTCCACAACAATCCGGAATAATGGCACTGGATCCTTGGGGAAAGCAGAGAAATTGATTTAGGATGCACACACTGCCAAACAGATTCAGGTATAGGTTCGAATCGAACCAAATGCTTTTTCCGAGTGAAAGCCCATTTTGCATTGCTACGTCGTATTTTTCATTTATCTCCAGAGAGCCTTTTTCTCCGCCACGTCGACGTGTGAGGTCCATATCTTTGAAATGGTCTTCGATATATTTTCCAGCTAAAATGGTGTGCACCTTTTGTGTGTGGAATGACCTCTTCGATACTGTTTGGCGACTAGGGATTCGAGAATGATTGTTATGGGGGAAACGTGATGCATGACCAAATTCGCTAAATGGCAGGGAATCAGAGATGTATTTTGGAAATAATTGCAGGAAAATAAGCACGCACGCAGTAGTCTCTCCCTGAGGATGAATAGACTACAATAATCCTCCTGCCAAATGCGAAGTGCACACACGAAGTGTATCCCGAATTAAAAATTGGATCTCACCGAGCTCTCACTAATCGTGTGGAATTCGCTTGGAAATATTCATCACGAAAAGTTTCCCAACTTTACGACTTTCTCTCTTAAAAATTAAACGAGATCATGTATTGTGCTTTTTAAGCACATAAAAGCAACTCGTTCGAAGCACAGTTTGCTATTGACAGTTATTGTTATCATTTTCCTACATATATTATTCTCGAGACCTTCACAACACGCCAGAAGTAGAGAAAAGTGTCGAGGCCGCGAGCTCTGTGACGACAGCACAACATCCAAGGCAATTTCACACGAGCCAAAAAGGGCAATAAAAATAATCAGTTGAAAATCATATTTGCCCACATGGCCGACTTTCCCGAATTATATTTACATTGAGTCATCCTCACACCCACGGGGGTGGGGGGGAGGGGGGTAGTTTTTTTCATTGAAAGAAATTTCACAGCCTTTTTTAAGTACCGAAGACGACGACACATTTGGAAATGTGTTTATACAAAGTTGCCAAAATCGATAGAAAAAAAAAGATGATTTCCCGTGGAGAAAGTGGTGCATATACCTAAGCTATAAATACGCATTAGAGAGCATGCCTCTGATAGATTCATTACAGGGATGTTGTTGTGCATAAAAAATGTTGTGCGTACGTGTCTCCTCCAGTTTTTACGGCGACTCCATTAAATCTCTCACCGACTCCCGAAGTGAATAAATAATCATATTTCCTCCGAGTAATATGCCGTTACTTCGTCAATTCAATCTTCCTCCCATTTATTGCCGGCGTGCCTTTCAAAAAACCGAGTTCTCCTCTTGGATGATGATGAAAGTTGGCGTGTTTACTTTTTCCGACTAGAAGATGTTAGTCGTAAACTTAAGAGATGATGAAAAGACGTTATGCATAGATTTCTTTTCCGAAACAACTTTTATGCGAATTTCAGCCTGTGTATGTTCCAGTAAAATAAAATTACTCCGTTTTTTTTAAATACGTAATAATGTAAGCACACAGACAGACAGAACACACACGACGACGACTGACGAGCTCATATGCTCCCGTATGGAGCTCAGAGAAGCAATTAAGTAAATGCGTTTCATTTCCATCGTACAGAGGCAGAAAAAATATAAAGTATTCCCTTTGGGTCTCGCATCTGTCAAGGTTTACCTGTGTATATAGGTATTGCATAAAAAATAGAAAAGGCTGCAGAATAACATCTCTGAATATAATTTTTATGCCTAATTTTTCTCATCTGGAGAAGTGGAAATGGTCCACTTTTTAAAAATTAATAGCTCCTTCATCTGAACACAAATTGGTAGCATTTCATACCATTTTTACAGTTTCAAGCTGTTGTCGTCTTCAAAATGCTTCCTAGTTCCTCTCTCGTCTTTCATTACCGAATGCAAATAATATGCATTTTTCAAAAGAGCTCCACATTTTTTTCTCCAAAAAACTACCCGGAAAAACTTACCAAAGAATGTCCTCGCTTTGTTGTGACACAAAGTTTATCTCTTGCCTCATGTCAAAATGTAGGCTTTCCCCTTTGTCATTGTTGGCACGGCTCAAATTAGTTATGGAAATGTGGCCACGCTTTCTTTTCGTGAAATGAAGCATACGAGCCTCAGAAAAAAAATAAAGTTTTTTTCACAAACGCCAGCAGGGAACGAGTTTCCTTTGAAGAAGGTAATTATAGATTACCACCCAAAAACTTTAAGAGGAGGAAGCAATCTTCTACGTGTTCTCGAACATATCGGTATAACTCGGAGAAAGGTTATTAATCAGGATTCGATGGCATTATTCCACACTTCTTTCACCTTCCGCTCTTAAGATTGTGATTTCACCTAATGGAAGCCAAGAGCGTTTTTTATAGGTATCTAAGTTTTTTTGCAATTTACGTCCGCCAGCTTCTTTCTATATTATCAAATCCGGTAAAAAATGTGCTAAACAAATTGCTGGAAATGAGTTTCCTCTTGTTCGCCCTGTATCTGTAATGAGGAGCATGTTCTCAATCTTGTTTTCCAATTTGGAATCCCCTAAACTTCGCCAATTCAATTTGCCCACCCTATTTTCTTGGAGAAAGTGCTTTCTGTCCTGATAACCAGGGGAAATGACGTTACCAAAATGTGTTTTCACTTTTTGTGGCATATTATGAAAATGAGGAGAAAAAAAATTGAATTTGCCGAAACAATACGATATCATGGTGGTGAGGACGTTATGCAATTTGAGTGAAATTTCCCGAGAATAACAGTGAAGCGTAACGAATTTCCCTTCTTTACCTAAGAGAATTGGAAACGTTTAGATAATGGCGGTTGAAACGACATTGCCTTTCCTGATGGTGTCATTGGTGTGATGATTGTGGTTAAATAAAATGTGTCCCGAATTGGTGCTTCTGTCGAATTAAGGAGACCACAGCCGCTTTCTCCAGCGAGACTGTTGAACACGTTCAGCTGTCACCAATGTATGCTAGAAGATGCAACACTCTCAGAGAGAGAAATCTGGTGAAAGTGGAATGTCTGTTATGTATTTCAATGTGAAATAAAAGCGTTGATTCAGATGATGTGCGATGTTTGAAGGTCTTCGGAAGAAGAAGTATTTAATACGTTTGGTACGCAGAATTATTGAACTAGAGCAAAACGGTTGAATTGCACCTCAAGAATTTCTGTACAGATCGTGTCGTAAAATTCTGTGTTACGATGTGTCAATCGTGAGCTTTCAAGCGTTTCAAGGTTATTTTGAAGGGAAGACGCGTGTTGCCAAACTCATTTCAACGTTTAAAAGAGCAAATTGTTGGGTCAAGGTAAAAATTTATATTAATATAAAGACACATTTCGACAGAAGGAAAAACACGGTGTTTATAAAAACGGTCTAATCGAGACGTGCTCTAATAATTGCGAAAGTTTGCCTGTTTGAAACTTTGAAGCTTACGTAACAGCTGAAAAACTTTGGGATTTAATTCCTTGCCAAATTAAGAGCGAGCAAACAAAAATTAACTCTATGTAACTATGTACATATTTATATGTTGAAATAGTTTTTTAAAAAAATTCTTGAGAAATGTCAAAGTATTAATGGGCACTCCGTATTGCTTTGTAAAGATTTTAGAGTATGATCAAAGGACACGTTGTCGGTAATTCGATGTGTTTGGTAGCACTTTGTGTTAACGAGAATCAATTATACATCTCCAAAATAAACATCATTTAGAATATTTTCACTTACGTACAATTTGTGACTTGCGTAAACGAAACTTTTAGCTTGGGAACCTAATTTTGTCAAATAAACGATCTCATTAAATGATGAAGCAACATTTTAGTCTGGATACATTTAACACTGGAAACACTCCCGAAATCATGTACTCTTCAAATACATTTGTAGACAAAAGGAACAAGCCAATTATTCCCGGATGAAATCTGGCTTCTACATGAGCCTTCATTAAATCAATTTTTCAAATCAAACCACTTTCTCAGCTTTCTATCAATTATTTCATGCCAAGCTACGAAAAAGTCAATGATTCCTGTTTTCATAGCTTATTTGTTGAGTACACCAAAAGTATGGAATATAAATAATAAATAGCCAAAGTTTCACGTAACTTTCACCGCTTCAACGAAAAAAACAATCCTCCTTCGATTGTACTGTCTCACTCAATTACACACTGAACTCTGTTATTTTGTATTAATCTTTCATGGAAGCCTCACAAAAAAAAACAAAGAGTAGCTGAGGCTCGATTCGTTATAAATTGAGAGAAATAAAGAGACGCAATACGAACTCTATTATTTCTGGCGAAACAAAAGAAAAACGTGAAATACGAGTGAAGACTCCTCCTTCTGCTTTCTCTTGATCATGATGATAGCTCTCATCATATTATCAATTCTTTCTCCTTTTTGGAGCAAGTCTATTCCAAATTCTGTTGTATGTTGTTACCCTCATAAAAAATGTTCTCTTGGTGGATGTTGTGAGAATACCAAGTATTTAGGGAAGTGGTTGTAAACCCTGTGTTCAGCCTGTTATTACAGACATGAACAACAGACTTGACGGAAATTACACATTACAAGTCCGCCTCCTCCGTCATTTCGTTGAGTGAGCTTTCTCTCAAGCTAATAAGCTGTTGCGTTAGCCAAAAATTTACGGGATTCTTTCAGAGGAAAGACACACCCATCTTTGCTAATATTTTCAACACAACAGGTACCTTCTGATTAGTTCCGCACCAGGAAATGAGTACATGCTTTCACTGCAGCTTTCTCCAATGCTGTGCGTCATTTTAACTAGTACATCACCCAAAGACGAACATGTGTTTTTCTAGGGTTCATATGTACATAAATAGATGCACATAACTTTCTCCGAGTTTTTAAACTTGGGGAATGTGAGAGTCTTATTACGACTCACGTATAATAAAATCTCTTTCTCTCTTTTCAACTCTATTATTTTCCTATCCCTTGAATAGGATGAGGCCCACCTACGAAGACATGTTTGAGCAGAGGTATAAAAAGCTTTTACTACTTTCCCCGTTTGAAATTCTCTTCGCATTATTACACATGCAAAGAGCCTTATTACCTTGTACTACTTCTACTGCAGCTTTCACTCACTTTCCCTCTGCAGTATTTATGGATGTTTAAAAACTATAAAATGGCTCAGTGCTCAAACCACTTTGCTTTCTCTCCGTAATATCTGATTCTCGAGGAAGGGGAAACGAAGGACAAAAAATCTTGAGAGACGCTCTGTCTAATAATGTTTTTTTCTCTCTTATAAAAAACGCGTTACGCCAGAGAAACGGGAGAAAGGTGTTCGTCGGAATAACATTTCATGTAATGGCATCACCGCTACTTTCTCCAACAAGCATGGCTATCGTTTAGAGGACAATTTTCTTCAGGAAAAAAGGTGAAAGCAGTATTCAAGGAAAATGGCAGGATAATGGATGCACACAAGATAGGAACGTGCTTAAATACCGAGAGAGAAAGTGTGAGTCTGAATAGTGAAAGCATAGCCTTTGCTATATATGTCGAGGTTTTTGGAAATGGCGTTGTTGGTGTCACTCCGCGTGTAATGCACTATTGTAAAAATGGTAACAGCCTGTCGTCAAACTTTTTTTTATAATAAAGGTCCCACATACACATAACCAATATTACGTTTTTTTACGCTTTCTCCCCTTGAGCCTATCTTGAAGTAGATATTGGTGGAAAAAGAGAACATTTTTTTGTTCTTGATCGCTCTCACAATGGCTAAATTGGGATCGCACTATCTCTGTCCTCCAGTCTTGTTTTTTGGTTGTGGATCTGACGATATTGCTTTTTATGTCTCATAATGGGAAAGAAAGTGGAGAAAGTACAAAAAATCCTTATATACACACCTAGACTGTTCTGAACACGTACAAAGTCGTGGCAAACTTCTGCTTTCTCTCTAATCACACTTATTCCTTTATAACTATATTTTTAAAAGAAATTCAAGTGGAGTCTTAGATTGCAAAGCAATTTTCTCTCAGCACGTTTGCTTTCACTTATTGGGCCAATGTCAATCGTCAAATTTCTCAATAAATCTCACAGTCTAAATTAATATTACGAGTGTCCCACTTCTCATCTCTTTTTTCTCGTTTTTCCAGAATTATTTTTTTTGAAGGTGACACCATCTCATCAAACAATCATGGACGACGCCCTCCAAGTCTTCAACGACACCCTGCTAATAAACGCCACCGCTGCCTCCGAAACCGTGTCGAATGCAACCTCTGCTTCCTCAGACTACTGCGGCGTGGGTCTCCGAGAGTTTACCAAATCGTACCGGAACATTCATCCGTACATTTGTCTCATAGTTTGCTTCTTCGGAGCTCAAGCGAACATCCTCAATCTGATTGTTTTGACACGAAAAGAAATGATTAATCCGACGAACGCCATTTTAACAGGACTCGCACTCGCTGACCTCCTCAATATGGTGGAATATATTCCTTACGCGATGTACATGATTTTACCTGACAACAAAACTTATGCGTCCGCCGTCTTCATTTTGATCCACTCGAATTTTTCGCAGGTAAGTCATAATTGAACCACTAATTGCGTCAGAACAGAGATTATCGAGTTTTTTATGAATAGTTTTTGTTTGAACAGGTTTGTCACACAATTTCCATCTGGCTCACGGTGACTTTGGCGGTTTGGCGTTATATCATGGTGGCAATGCACACGAAATGCAAGACGTTATGCTCGATGGAAAGGGCCAAGTGGGCGATTGCCTCGGCTTACGTGACTTCGCCAATGCTTTGCATTCCTATTTACTTATCTTTCGCGATAACCCCGCTGGATTCTAAGCCGACTTCAGCTCTCGGATCATCGGGATTAGAGTCGGCTCTGATGGACAATGAGACTTTCTCCGAGTCCAATTACAGTGTTTCGACAACGATGGAGACGATCGTGTCGGCGGAGGACAAGTACATTGTGAATCTCTCCGATTTGGCGAAGGAAAACCCGTTTCTGATGATAGCGAACTTTTGGCTCTACAGGTTGGTGAAAGCATACTCACTCTGTACAAATGACTTTCCATCTGTCTTCGTGGCAGGACTGAAATGCTCAGGTTTTGTTTGCGGAGAAAGTGTGTGACTGTGTGAGTGCATTCAAAACAAGAAATGGATTGCTCTGAGCGTCGAAAAAAGGAGAAAAAGGGAAAGGGTAATTGCACAACTCTCACGAGAGTCGTATCCCCTCGACTTTATATACTTTGGGAATATAAAAAGCTTAGAGTGAAAGCAGAGAAAGCAGGTCATCATGGAGCATCAGTCACTCAATCAGTTTTTAGGCTTCTTTTGTGAACTCCCAGACTCAACATTGCGTAGTATTATAGAAAAAATACGAGATTCACTCAAAGAGACCCGCTTTCACTCCCGAAACTATTGGACAAATATGGGACCGCCTTTGTGAAGCCTGAAGCACCACTTTCTCTGAAATAGAACGCTTTTGTTGAAGCGAGTGGTAAATATAATAATGCAGAGAGAGATACGACGGAGTCCCGAGGCATTTTAGGGTTAATTTATAGTATCTTGTTTATTTGCGTAATTCACAATTTTTCCACAAAATATACCCTTATCCATCCGCTGAAAAGTTTGGAATGTGAATTAGCCCTGAGAGGAGTGAAAGTATGGAACAAAACTTTATCATGATGGTGGTGATGATGAGAGCGAGATTGTAAAATAATTGAACCATACTTCTTTTTTACCCTTTCATTCCAAAGCTTCAATCTTGATTGCGCCAGTGACGCAAATCAGACACAGGCTTGGTATAAAAATATGCTGAAAATTTAAATTTGTTTGGTGTGGTTTGGATGCTTCCAGAAATGAATTTGACGTACAAAATAGTACATAATATTTTTGCACATCTGAAATTGAAGTTGTATTTACGTATCGTCGTCTCTCAAATGACTGGAGGCTGAATAAATGCAAAAGTTATGTAAAAAGCGATATAGAACAAGTACTTCACACGCCCACGTCTGGAAAGGAGTATCAACAATTTTGGAATTAAATTTAGCGTGTCTGGTATACCCAACACCTGTGGTAAACATAAAAGTAATACCCAATTCGGATTGAAAATTTTTAACTCGCACAAATCTCAAAGTCAAAATTAATATTTTCGACTTCGTGTAAGAACTGATAGTCGAATAGATTGGGAACCAGTGTTGGAAAAGTAGTTAATTATAACTTATTCGTCAAGAAGTAGATGTGCTCATACTTTCGCCAAAACATTTCAGGGGGTAGGTTATTTGGTAGAATTCTGCTAAAAAAGTAGAAAACGCTCCTGAATTCGTATATGACTTTGGCACACATATCATTAGTGTAATTGTGCTTTCTCCTGTGATGCGTGTTTGTTTGGGATTTAATGTTCTTGTACTTTCACTTGTACTTTCTCCTTTGTAGTGTGGTGATCAAGATAATCCCGTGCATCATGCTGACAGTGGTGAGTCTCCGCCTAATTAATTCATTAATGGAGGCAAAGAAGCGGAAGGATAAGCTCCTCGCGAAACGGGCAGCTCCTCCAGCAACAACAGCACAAAGCCTGACTCCCGGAAACAACACTCGAGCTCCCGACCACCAGGGAGACTCCGGCCTCAACCGACTCATGAAGTTTGGGCGACAACGGAGCACCGGCCGGAGGACCGGGTTGGCCAAGACTGCCCCCATGAATACTCACGCCCCTTCGCCAAAGTCACACCTGCAGTTGTTGGCCGATCGGGAGAGAGAGCATCTTCCCGTCTAATCACTTTGTGTGAAGCGGGATTGTTACGAAAAAAAAACTTTCTTTTGGGTGAAAGTGAAACTGGCACGTTTCACTCTAACTGTGTTACTTTGAGAAGAACCAAACGTAGGGTGAAAGTGTGTTTGTGAATGGAAAATATGGTGCAGCATGAATGAATGTGGGTGCTTGTATCTTTGGACCAACTGGACGCAAAAAAATTTATTTAGTTATTTGATCATATCAGAGAAAGGAATGCTGTTGTACATGGATTTATTAAATATTGTTGGTTTTCTAATATAAAATATAATGTATAAAAAATGTAAATATGTACATAACTTTTGACGTAACCGGATTTCTATAAAATATGGATGCAGTAATTAGATGTGCTTATACCAAAAAAACATTTTGGTGCTGTTTTCCCAAAAATATAGCTCCCGGGACGACTTTCACTTTCCATCAACCTCCAGTTTTAATTTGAGAACATTTTGAAGGCATGCCAAATTCCGTCCTTTGAAACAAGTACGAACAAAAAAACTCTGTTTTCAAATGTAAATTTCCAACTCGTTATTGATCTGTCTCCTTCTGTCAAAAAGTTTCTGGAGTACATATGGATAATTTTTACAGCTAGCGTATGTGAAAAGGAAACGGCTGGAAACTAATTTTCACAACTTATGTTCTCTCTCTACGCAATATTGGAAAAGTTTTTGGTTCGCATAGTTCACAAAGTTTGATGGAACGACAGGGTAATCCTGGAGAAAGTAATATAAATATATCAAACCGGGTGTCGCATGTCGTGCTTGTATTTGAGAGTGGGCCACCTTTTACATTCGTCGATAACCTAATAATCACTGGGAAGATGTCAACTAGAGCGCAAAAAGTCGGGAGGTTGTCACTTGAAGTTTTTATTTGTGACATAACGAGGAGCACCTTTCGTTTTTTCACTTTTTGACTTGTTGTTCGAAACTAGAAAACTTTGTGACCTTCATCCTCCATTTTTTTTCGATTTCCGAGTTACAGCCATGGTCAGGGTGTATAGAGAGAAGTGAAAGTCCTGAGGCTTTGAAACAAAACCTTTTTACAACAAGGATCAGTAGATCAAGGAAAATTCCGAGAATTGTTCAGGTACACAAGGGTAGCCTTTAATTGGATTCTCTATTCGCCCCTTGGGCCCATTCATACCGAATTTCGTGGGGAAAGTTCTCGTTTGTAATTCTAAAACATTTTTTTTGGAGCTGTGATAGAAGGCTAGTCTAACTGGGACATGATACGTTGTGTAATTAACAACAAATCAAACGTCACGCTGGAGAAACAAGTTAACAATACGAATACGCTACAGTATTCTCAATTATGAACTACTCATCTATTTAAATCAGGAGGTACAAACACAACTTCCGAATTTATTGATGGAGTCACACTGACTAAATATTTCTCCAATTCCGGCGAGCTGTTGCGCCTAATTTTCCCAGAGATTATAACAATTTAATTGAGCCAATAATGGTCATTGTGTGCATCCCAAATTCACGTGTATAATGTATGACGAGAGATAAATTTTACATACCCGTGTACACTATGTAATGTTTGAACTAAGCAGAGATTTCTATCCCCACAAATCTGTTATGCACACCCTGCACGTGTGGATTTTATAGATAGTGGTAAGTACACGTATTACTAAAAACCGTACGTAAATAAAGTGTAAATCCTGTGAGCAAATATTCGAGATGAAAACGAGTAAAAGCCATTTTTGATTGTACGCAAATCACTGTTGACGAAACGGAGAAAATTATGTTTCCACCTCATTTACACAGCTGCATTTATTTCTCAGATTTTGTCGAAAAGGTCAACAACACTGGAGAAAAGTCAACCGAAAATCAGACTCGCTCAGAATTTTAGCGACGTAAATAAGGAAACTTTTTACCACTACTCCGCAATGATTACCGAACGATCGACTTTCTTTCTGGGGAAAGTATATGCACACTTCATTAGTTTCCTTGTTTCCCCCTAAAACCCGACTTATGCAATGCACTCATTGGGAAAGTGATTGATTGAGCGTCACTCCCGTTGCCACATGTTGGGAGTGGTTTTTTCCTACTGGCTGGAAAAAGAGACGCAGGTGAGCTTCACACTTTCTCCGTCCCTTTCTAAAGAGACAAACGTGAAAAGGAAGTGACAACTTAACAGGAGCATCTCAGCGGGACCACTGAGCGCGTCAAAAAGTAGTGCAATTTTTAGGTGGAAAAAGAGGAGCTGAGGAGTCACGCTGTCATATCACATCACTCCTGAGTTCCCTCAGCTGGCTCCACAATGTTATTCAACTTTGTCCATTTTCATTATTTATTGCGAAGAGTACGTCTGTTCATGGGAGGAACGTCGAAAGTTGAAAGGAAGTATTTTTTTAAAAAACTTCAATACAAACATGCTCTCACTTTTGGCAAACTGTTGCCTGAGCTTAGAGAAAGTAAGAGAAAGCTTAATGTTAGGCTAGCTATTTACTTTTCTAGTTCAGTAATCACAAGTGAAAGTAGGAAAAGTAACGTGCCCACTGCATGTTTTTAACGAGATTGCAGGTACACTTGCAGGCCAATGTAAAAGTATTCATGAGACTTTCTCTCTTGAAAAAGGAACCACCGCCTAGAGTTACGCTACGTTTTTTGCAGAGTATCGATCCTATTTTTTTGCAATGAAGCCATAACATCAGATACAGTTTGAAAAGGAAATCAAGACCCTTTTGACTGCATCATAATAGTCCTTTTATCCTTGTGCGAAGTTCGTGTTGCAGTTTGACAGTGTATAAAAATCAATCACAATAAAAAGGCTGAGATCCACACAAGCTTTCACTCTCTAGAGATCAAAGTATAAATCTGACGGTGAAAGCACTGGAATACAAACAATTTGATGTACAGAACAACTAAAGCGGATTAGTTGATTTTTCCTGAGAGAAAAAGATGTTTTTATGAAGCGATATTCTAATCCCTAAAAATGTATGTGGAATCTTTAGGAGAGTGAGGAATACTTTTTGAAAAGAGTCGATGTATCCTTTGTGAGAGGAGTAACAAAAGAAAGTGAAGTGAAAGTGTTGGCATGTCGAACAAAAAGCGATGGCAGATCCTGAGAAGCTTCATACTCCCACTTTTAGTTCCGTTCTAGGTAAAAGTGAGTTGCTTTCTTGAAAAGGGGGAAGAAGAAGTGAAAATTGAGTGAAAGTACTCAACTTTTTGAGGTAACGCTCTGATTTTTAGTTTAGACTTTCATTCAGCTCTCATCATCCAAAGAGTGATTTCCAGAGGAAGACACTGAATCCGTGTGTATCTCCTGTTCCGGAGCTGTTTGCTTTCTCTTTTCTGACTCCGCCCAGCGACACTTCTGTGACTGTTCTTCAGCCATCTCGATTTCAAAGTTGGCGGAGCAAATGACAAGGAGACAAAATCTAACTCTGTTTCAATGACCAAGTGTGTCATCTACATGGTCCAGTAGCGGAGAAAGGAGACTGCGTAAAAAGGAGGTTTTCGGCACTGCAACTCGGAGCATCTGGTGAAATTCTCCGCAAAAACCTCAGAAAGCAATTTGGACTCCGTCGTAAATAAAACAAATATGTTATCCAATGCACCCGACTGCATGGAAAGAAAAAATGGGATGTAATTTGCAAAGTGAAAGTCTCATTTGTTAAACAAGGAAAATTATTCGTGCAACACTGCGGATTACTAAATGTTCAAGGTAATTTAAGACTATTACGCTTTACATCAACCGATTACAGCTACAACGATCCGTCTCAATAAAATCCTACTCGCTTTTGTAAAAAACCCTTCAAAGTTCATTGTAACCTGATACTTTCCTCTAGAGAAAGTTTCCATTTTCCAGGACCGCATTATGCACGCCATAAAAGTAAAGAGGATTGTTCAACTAATCGGAAATACGATCCTTCCGTCATGTCATTGGCTCTAATGAATTTTTGATACGGACTCATCACTCCTACGCATAAAAAACGAGAAAAATCCGCATTATGTATAATCCAAATTCTCATACTTCAGCCGATTTTTTACCTGAGAGAAAGTAATCGGTTTAGCATTAAAAAAGGCATTATCTTCTTTACTTTACATAATAGAAATAATAGTTTCAGGTACGTCACTCGCTTCAGTCAACTCTAATGATTCCAAAGAGCACTTTACCCTCATTATTATTAACGTTCCGAAATGGTGATGTGAATAAGTAGCGTAATTTCCCATGTTTTTACAAACCGCTTTCTTAACGACTACAACCTTTCTCTTCGGAAAATGTCAACAGCCTCTTCTCCAACGTAATGTTAAAAACACGGTGGGTGGTCATAAAAATAGTGTTATCGACTCCCATTATCACTTGTTCTTTTCGTTACAGACACTATAGGAAATGGCATCGTCTCGAAAAAAGATAGTGAACGAGCAGGTGTGCCCATTTGACCATCACATTTTTAGGAGATCATTAAAGAGACATGAAACTAAGAGAGAGAAAGTGAAAAACACACAGTTGTGCTTTCTCTTGGTGAATCGTGTGAAATTAAGTATGGTGATCGCGTGTGTTCTACACAGAAAAACGTTTACAAAAACATTGTAGACAATATAAACGTGATGCCTTTCTTCACTTATCAGCGTCATCACAGCTTATCTGCCAGGAGGTGATATGTATCGGATTGTTTATGTATTTAAGAGAGTCCCTACTTTCCCCGTGCTTTCTCTCATGCATGAAATATAGACTTGGAAGGCTGTCTACACAAACAGACGGGAACCGTATTATCGCTTTCTTTTATGATGCTTCCGAAGAAAGCAATTGCGTCCACAGGAGGCTCACATGAGGTGGACTGTGAGATACGAAGAGACACTCTCTTTTCAAGCGAGTGACTCTAGTGTTTTGCTAAATAATCTGGAATGAGCTTTGATCTTCCCAGCTCATAATTTCCGGTAATTCAAAGAAGACAGAGATCTGGAAAAAAATGAACACGCAGACAAGCTTTCTCCGAATTCTATATTTGCTCTAAAAATACAAGAAGTACGAAAAAAGCTGGATTTCAGTGATTATCATTCTGGTGTAATAACGTTGAGTCGACCGGATAATATAGATTTTTTTAGCCCACGCAAAGACGAAAAAAAAATTGTTGGAAAGACTCCCCAAAAAAATACCGGTGGATTTTTTAAATGTGAAAAGGCAACTCTCGTGGCACGGTAATTTATCAAGGAAAAGTTTACAAAGATTGTACATTCCTGTGGGTCCTCTCGAGACGGCAGGAAAGTAAAAATCGAGCTGTGTGTTGAATGATGCATTGAAAATCAAAGTGCAAATTCATTGAAAATTTATTTTATGGTTTTTCCCCGAAATGAGTTGCTCCAGTCTTTTCACCATGTATGGGAAAAAAAATGTTATATAGAATGCATTGGAAATGATCGAGTAGACGAACTCGATTATCCTGAGATTTTTTTTTGCTCGCAGACACACGCTTTTTTATACGAGAGCTTGTTCAATCTCTTTGGAGAAAGAGACTTCTTTATATTTCCCGTGTGGAAAAGTGAGAAAATTTATTCTGTACATACATCCTCAGATAAGTACGCGGTTTGTGATACATTCGAGTCTCCACTTTTATTGGAGTGCATTGCGTAATATTGCAAATGAGAAAGGAATACGACAACCGACAACGTCTTCCCGCTTTCTCTCGAAGAAAGCGGAGTCTCTCCAAATAAGCTGGAAACGAGTCACAAAAATTGGGGATCTCTCTTTTACTAGCTGGAATAGTCGAGGAATTTTTTTGTGGAGAAAGTAAAAGAAAGCATTTTTTCTCGGTGTGACTATGCATAAAAATGTGTACATATGCTGCACTCCGTGTGTCTCTGTCTGAAAAAAGGATTTACTCTTCTCTCCAAGCTGTCCATTGACAAAGAGAAAAAAAAGTGGAAATAAATGCGAGAGAAAAAAATATCCGGATACTAAAACCTCAGACTTTCACTTTGAGTCATTTGTTACAGACGCGCGCTTTCCCTTTTTTGGACTTGATGGGAAATTGACTTTTGTGTGGGGCTTTCTCTTCGGATACGTCGGCATTATACGAAATGGTACAATTTTTGGGGGAGAAAGCTCAACAGGATAATAAATTGGGATGCGTGTTGAATTCATGGGGAAATTTGTTCAGTCAATATGTGATTTCGAGGGGGATTCCAGTTGATATAGGTCAAGAAGAAAAATCTGTCTTGTTTCTCAAATTGAAGGCAAAAAATTCCTCCGGGAAATTGCTACAAACAATCTCCCTAATTGCGAGTGACATAATTACTGGAATTAACGAATGGCTCTTCACTTTTCAGCAGGAAAACACTTAAATCTCACACGTCTTTTCTTTCCTCACCAAAATCTTCAAGTTGGCTGCATTTTTTGCAATTTAAAACGAGTTATTTACAACCGGCACACATTCCCCTGGAATCCAGGAGGAAACGTCAACTTTCTCCATACTTCCCTAAAATATAGGCCCAACTTTCACCGTATATCAACAACAATCTCACAAAAGGATTTTCAGTCCTCATTGCAACTTTTTTTTACGTATGAAAAGCTCTACGTCTTGTCCAAGCCCACAAATTCTTCAGCTTTTAAGTTGTTTCACACACTTGGTGAAAGGAGTGCTTTCTCCGGTGTTGTCTTCGTCTTTTTTGCATTTCATTAGCGAAAAGGAGGTGACTCCTTTGTGTGCGACTTTTTACTCATATTTCGCCAGCTTTTCAAGAGGGCGCACAAAAAAAGGAAAGAAACTTCAATTTTTTTCTCCACGACATTAATGAAAGCACACCCTTTCGGCTGGAGTCACTTTATCTTCAAGAATCTCTAAAAATCTTCGCGCATATGCTCAAATACAAAGCCCATTTCATCCCGTAAAATGTCTTTTAATTTGTTTACCTTTTGACAAACTTTTTTCCTCCCTGTTTACTCTCACCCTGTAGGACAAAGGGAGGACAACTTTCTCCCAAAAGTTTTTCATTTCTCCTATACATAACATGATAAGACTAGCCATTAGGCTTGCATAAGCACACCTTAAAAGAATTATATAAGCGCATTGTGCAAGACGTCATCGAATAGAAAAAAGCTGTGAGCAAGGTGACATTTGAGAAATGTGATTTTCTTGGACGATTTGGTAATTCCTTTGGCGTCACACTAAGGTTCAAAGCACTCCGAACCCTCGTACCCTTGTTACACAAGCTGTCCCAGGCTATTTCCGTGATGGAGAAGAAAGGGATTGTTCAAGTTGAATTGAATTTGTTGATAAACAAGTTTCCACTCTTGTCAGTGCACTCAGCCTGTGGGGAAAATCTAAAATTACGAGAAGTTACATGATTCGTCTTAAAATTGCCAATGAAAAAGACGGACAAGTATTTACGTAAATTACTTTACGTATCGATTGCCACATGTCAACACATTAAGTCTCTCTTCACTCTCGTCAGATTTGCGAGAGAAAGTGAACTGCTTTCACATTTTTTCAAATGGTTGGGGTTATATTGTAGCGCAGTCTCTTCGCAGATTAAATACGGAATCCGTATTTATCCGTTTGTAATACGGACTATATAATAATGAATCATCAGTGTGAGCAAACATGACTCTTTCGCGTCAGATTTTCCATAAAACTAATTGTTCGTAAATCGTGCATTTCAAAGGTGGTTCTCGTAAAATGCGTCGCTGCGTGAGAAAGTTTCATTGCGAGAGATGAAATTTGGATTTCAGTATGAGAAGCGACTTGGTCAAAGAGAACAAACGAAACATCGAAAACTAGGCTCCTGAACTCCTGTCAAACGACGCATTTCCTAAATATTAAATGATGCACAAGCACGGCTTATAGTTGCACACATCAGAGGAAAATCAGGCTTCCAATTTCATCCCGGAAGGCATAATATTCTCCTCATTTGCGTCGTATAATCCATAACTCCACCCGGAATCTTTCATGTCGTGCTTTCTCTCAACCAAAAATCCACTTGAAGTGGTAACAGCGTTTTGGAAACTCATACAAAATACCCCTACGCTTTCACTCAACTCCAAAATTACTAATAGTACGTAACCGCAACAAAATACAAGAACTCACGGCACATAATTTTTTACGCAGTTCAGTGTAATAAAACTATTTTGTAGGTACAAGTTGATGTCTGTAAACATAGTTTAAAATAGGTTTTTAAATATTCCGTTGTAAACTGCAACATCGAAACACTTTTCCACATAGAATCCAGCTGAAGAATTGAAAATGTTTCAAGAAATGCTGAAACACACAGTATATCGTCATTCACAAATGAGAACGACAAGGAAATGGCATTCTACAACGCGAATTACTGCTTTCGCCTCTATTATCTTGATGTATAATTAATTGGACTCTATTGTCCTCTATAGAACCACTTGTCGCCTTTCCTACTTCTAGAATTCCTCGTTTTAGCCCGCACATTGACACATTTCGTCTGGATTCCTGGCATTCTGCTGACGGAATTTGAGACAAAGGCAGATGCATTTGGGATTTCGGTGAGAAGTTGGGATAAAATGTTTGCGAGAAGAGAAAGCTGTGGTGTAAATAGAAACCCGCAATTTTCTCCACAAAGGAAAACCATCAACAACATTTTAAGAGGATTTGTGAGAGGAAAAAAAGGAGAGTACAACAGCTCCGGGAAGATTGCTGTCACGAGCTTTTTTTAACAGAGGAAATTTATGATTGTATAAAATTACTTTATGAAACTGTGTTGCAAACAACAGGCTCATCCCAATTGCTGCTGGCTGGTGGTCTGCGTGATTACAAAAAAGGAGAAAGTGGCATTACTGTAAGTTTCTTTTGTTCCGTTGTTTTACATGTGTTTTCTCCAACTTTCTCCAAATTGCAATCCTCCCACTTTGATTTTAAAGAGGAAGAATGTTGGGCGTACAGTAATGAAGGAGTCCACGTAAAAAAGTGAAAGCTGTCCTGCATTTTCCCACAAATTTGACAGATACATATATAATTGTGATAAGGTTGGAAGAGAGTATAAAAGTAATTTTTTCTCTTTTATTTAGATAGTTTCTAGATTTGCCTTCCAGGAATTTCCAGCTTCATTTAAAGCATAGATTCTCTCTTGCCCTGTACCACTGTGAATTGCTCTCTCGCAATTCTCCACAATTCAGCCCGGAGGGAAGATGAAAATTACATTTTATTCGTTAATTCATGTTTGTTCCGTGTACAACTCCCACACACGATGAGACTCCCACACGAGCCGGTGTACACGTAAATAATCTACTACAAAACCACAACCATCAGGAGCAGCACTACCGCAAACTTGTAAATACATTTTTAAAGCTTGTGAAGTAAACAAGGAGAATTCATCTCTTACAATTTCCTGTCAACAGAGAAGGAGCGACAGTAAACTGAAACTTTTGTTTGAAATGAACAAAGGAGGCGGATCCTCTTTGAGATGACTGAAATGAATACCTCCGAATTGAATGCCGTGTCAGAAAATGGTGTAATCTCGAATCCTTCATGACTTTCTCCGTAACTCATTGTCAAACTTCTCGGAGCATCTTGCTAATCTAGATTCATCACTCGACTCAGAGATACGTCGTCATTCATCCGGTAGAGTCCTCCGGTGGTGCGTTCTGTAATAATTACTCATTGTCATAAAGAGAGGATTAGAGGTGTCATACACGCTTTCGGGGTGAGAGAGTCAATTTGTTGTCTCCAAGCCTGCATACAAACAGGAGACTCCTCGTCGTCGTCATATTTGACTCTGATCATTACTCCCTGTGAAACAAAGGGATTTCCGGGAGGGCATATCGATTTCCTGTGTTCATTGCATAAGTCAGGAATCTTGCAAAATTATGAAAAACAAAAAAACATTTTTGTTAGGTATTTTGTCACATCAAATACGTCGGACTCATCACGAAAAGAATTTTTTCCGAGATGTCTTGCTCAGTTCATCGTTCCTTCAGCTGACAAACATTCAATCAGTGACAACGGGTGAAAGTTTGTCACGCGGAATCATTCCTGAAATTCCTGTGTTTAAACAGCAGTGAAGACACACTCTCGGAAGAAAGTTCCATTATCTTGAAAGTAAAAGCACGGGCTAAGTGACAGGTTCAATATAAAGTAGGAAGTAACATGTGGAGTTGTCGTGACTCTCCTTCTCGTCATCCAGTACTAATAATGCATACGTGACAAACTAAAACTAAAGTCACAAAACTTTCAGCTTTTATTTTTCCGTTACACACGATTCCTAGGAGAAAGTCCTTTTACAGAGAGGTTGAGTGAGTGACGCTGCAAGTAACCGTTTTTTAGGGAGGACAGATGTAGTTTATGATAAAGATTGACAGATATGAGTGTGAGGTATGTATGTGAGGAAAACGGTTGTCTCCTCTTTTCACGCAGATTTGCATGAAATTTCTCCGAAATGCATCGAGGATAAATTTAAGCTGATTTCTGTCGGAGTCGAAGGTTCAAAAGTGTGTCGGTGAGTATTGTTTGGTCTATGATGCACGTTTGACAACAAAAGTACGATTGACAAATGTGATCAGCACGGAGTTCTACTTAAAAAGATGCTCCAATTTTTAAACCTTTTGTCTATTGGAAAACAATGATTTCCTCGCTATGAATGTGCAATGCACATTCAAATGTTTCAGTACTTTGCTTTCAGAACCTCAAATTCAGTGTTTAAAAATCTAAATATATATTTCTCCTGCGCAAATTTAAATTAACGGTCAGGGATTACTATTCAAGTAAAATATCTGTTAAATCAACAATGTCATGTAACACGTTTAATTTTTCTTCTTCCTGATTTGCCGGAGAGGTCAACGATCACGAGTTTACTTAGACAAGGTATCCAATATACACGCTAAAATCATTTCAATTTGTCGAATTATTTGAATTGCCGACGGACTATTTCAAATAATCGAGTCTGCTAACCGTGATTTTGAATTGTATTCGAAAATGCTAAAAAAATTAAAAGTCTTTAGATGCCCGTTGGTTCCAGATAGTTTATAACTATAATTATATCATAGTATAAATATGAAAACTTCATTTTCAAGCGAGCAATGGGCATCATCAGTGATTACCCATTTAGTTTGACCCAAGAAAACACCAAACTCATCTGGCACGCCAGTAGAATACCTTGTAAGCTAAAATCCTCTTTAGTCTCCCCATGTCCATATTTCCCCTATTTCTCGCACTCAAAAATAATATCGCTGTGCAATACCCAACTTTTCCATCATTACAAGATCAAAGGCTCTTCGTCTTTTCTCTCAAACGTACTCAGCTCCCGTACAAAATTCTCAAAGACATTGGAATTTACAACACGCTCCTCAAACTTCATTAAATCACTCGAAATACACGTTCACGCTCGTACCTCTGAATACAGGAGTTAAAGTAGAAAATTACAGAAAGTGCCGAGCTTGTTTCCTAATGAGACGCACAGAGGAAAATCGACATGATGACAGATGAAATATCAAAGTTGAAGAGAGGAAACGTGTGGAGCAATGTTAAATGCGCATTAAAAGCTCGACGAAACATAAGGCTATGGTACACACGGCATAAAAAAACTGTTACTTGCTCCCAAGAAAAAAACTTTCTCTAAAAAACGAAACTACACCGTTTGTAAGACATCTGTCCACCAGATTGTGTTACTCTGTAAATATTAATAGAAAGCTTTCACTCTCAGTGTTCAAAGGAGAAAGTGGAATTGAAAGCGGTACAAAGGGAAAGGTGAATTGTACGGATATTAAAATTGCGAAATCCGACAACTCTGAATTAACGCACACTCCTCACATTTCAGCGGAATATTATATGCTTGAATTTTGTCAGTCTCAAGGACAAATACTGCTTTCACCAAGGCCTTTCTCTTTGTGTTCTATCATTAGTGTGCACCGAATCGGAGTCGACATATGTGCACTAATAGCGTGAATGTAACCTTCAAACTTAGTGACGACAATTATGGTGAGGATCACGTTGACAAAAGGGGTGAGTTTCATGAATTCCACGAAATGTGTGACACATGCATCACCGTCGTTGCTGCGGTGGAGGGCTGTGGTAATTTTGAAAAGCGTTTTATGATAAACCTAAAAATACCTCAGCCATTTACCACAGCAAACTCTGCCTACTGACATTATTTACTAAGCAAATCCTCACCACTTAGCTTTCTCTCTGATCTGCTTTCTCTAGGGAAGTAGATGAGAGGTGTGCGGTGAGAGTGGAGACAAGGCGAGAATTTTTATGATATTTTATTATCACCAATGTCACCTAAAAATGTATTGTGTAAATACGTTGAGCACGTCTTATCTTTGTCCAAGGTTGCAGACACAATGACTGGAAGGAACTATGCAACGTGCTGAATATGTTTTTCAATCCATAAGTCTTTTCGAAATGCGCTTCATCGCCACGTGTTGGAGTAAGTTGTATGTCATCCTTTTTATGATCTTCTCGTCGACCATTTTATTCCTTTTAGTCCTCATTTCCGATGATGGACATTTTACGAATACGTTGACGTTGCCAGACCGTTACGGTCTTTTGGAGAATTACGGGCTCTCATTTTGATGTATTAGAGAGAGACAATATTTGATGATTTACGTGTATCCTTCGGTCTACACGTATTTGGGAAATTTTCTGCATGTTTTGCGTCATTACTCTAGTTGTTGACAGTCAGTGCAGAAGGTGATGCTATAAACCTGAACCTATATCACCAATAAAGGTACTAAATAATCCTAAAACATCTTTTATATCACCATTTATCATATTTATTCATTTCATATTAGTACATTCTCCATTTCGCACGTTCATTTGTATAACATAAAAATGCTTACTTAACATGGTTTTTAAAACGACTTAGGGAACGATTTTATATGAAATTCCGTTATTTTTTGGCTACAGGAATATTTGTGTAAAATACTGGTGATTACTAAATCCTAGTCGTTCATACCTTCTGACTAAATGGTGATGGAATTATGTAATTTTTAAAATAAAATTTTCCATCCTCATCTGTCAATAATATACTATTTTCAGCAAACACTTACACGACGGGGAGAAATTGTTTTCACTATATGCAAACTAATGTGTATGTGAATTTGAAAAGTGCTCAATTCAACCGAGTCATGAAAACCAAAATCGACCATTAGGAACGTTAAGTACATACTTAACGAAATATATTCTGTATATTTAAACTTACATCATCGTTAGCATCCGTCTAAACTCCACCACTAATCCTTGTTTGTGACTAATCTGACGACATACGTGGCAATCATAGAAATGAGCTGCAATTTCACAACAGAATGTTAGGGGTTAGATAATATGTACAATTCATACTGTGACAACAGGAATTTCTGACGACGGTATAGTATAAACAACTCAGATGGTAAATTCCAGTATATGACTTATTTAACCCTCATATAAACTGTCAC
>JAHZMW010001140.1:0-48770 GCA_027743745.1 Alloscopus bannaensis | reverse complement strand
AAATTTGATAAATAGGTTTGTTAAGTTACCACTAACAGTAATCGGGTACAAAGGCATACCCGCCGAAGCCGTTTTATGTTCACTGCTATATTCTGCGATTGCCTCTCCTTATTCATAATAATATTCTATGCAGTAAACCAGAAGTGAAGTGGAGGCCCTCTTATTCAACTGTCTACAAAGTATGAGTTTGCACGTAAAAGTAAAAAGGTTCATTTTAAGCTTACAAAGGCTACAACAGAAGAATATGGTTAACGGCTCGTGTGTGCGGTCAGAACACAATTAAATCCATTGCTTCGTCAGACTCACCGACGCCTACGAGCAAACGGATAAATAAATCCTTCACGCCACCTGCCAAGGATGGGCTACCTAATTAACTTGAATACTGCAAAACAAACCGAAATTTTCTTAATTAAATCTTGCATTGTCAGAGCTTACTATATTCAATGGATGTGTTGAGGGATTTCAATACATGTTCAGGCAAATCAGCGTCAATTGAAGATTTCCCACAATCAATTTTTAAAGCAAGTTGTAAATAGATCTCCTGTTAAGAGTTGTGTTATGTACATATGTAGTTTATGCTGTAGAAAGTAATTCAAAGGAAAATCCTGTAATTATATTCAATAAAAGCGTACTCCAAAGTTTTGTAAAGATATTTCAGACGGGAGTTCTTAAAACTATAAGACCAAATCATCTTAAAACCGTTTCTTAACGAAGGAATGCAGAAATTCGCGAAACTTTCAGCATTTAGTGGGCATATTTACGCAGTTATATGACAAACTTTCAAGATTTTATGTAGACTTCCACAATTCATTCGCGGATAGGACTTGAAGCTGAAAAGAAAAGTTGTACAAAGTCTGAGAAATTATCCGTAATGAGCTGAAGGGTTATAGGGAACCACTTTACGAAAATCCAATCTGGCAGCTTGATACAGGATCACGACTGGTCATTACTCCACATCGTTATCCGTTTTGATGTAACAGTCCTTTCGGGCTTTCACACACACACGTGAATAAGTTGTGCTCATCAACGTCATCATCATGAAGATGTGACTTTCGAGGATGAATTGGATATAATAATGATGCTCCCTAAGTGCTGAAGGGGAAGTGAAAGAATTTCCTTCAAACTGTAGCAAACCAAATACAGTTGCTGAGTTGGCATTTTCAAGTGGAGAAAACAAGATGCCTCGACTTATGGTGAATGCGAGTGAATGGAGGAAGCACTTTGAAGTACAAACTTTTCCATGCATAACAAACGAGCTTATTGAGCCCAGACAATGCACTCACCAAAACGTCAGTAAATCCCTAACGTTCCAACTGTTCGTTTGAGAAGAATATAAGAAAATGTGAAAAGAATGCGTGGGCTAAGGCTGTTAGATCATTTCTTGACAAAGGGAACAATATGAAACGTTACTTTTGTGTATTTCGTATTCATATTCAAATATACGGTGGCCCAACAAAAAAATGTAATTTTTGGTAGAGATGAAGCTGTGTAGTCACAAAAGTTGTAACAACGGTAAGTACTACGGTGGTAAGCTGCTATTTGTGTTCGTAATACTTGTTTGTTTTGCAGAAAAGGACTTATCCTTTCAATAAATTTTGCTTTATAAGAAATTCCAAGAAAGGAGGAAATCTGAATTTCTAAGATTTTTTAGGAAAGGCTCGATTTTTAAGCTGTTCATCCGTCAGATTTAAAACATATCCAGCGCAAGATGAAACACTCCAATTTCAAGACTGTCAACTCAACTCTTAACGGTATAAAATAACGAATTTAATAGGAGGCTATGAATTTTATGACAGAGATCTTACACAATCTGATACTAACTCTAGATGAGAATAAAGTTGTACATTAAGTTTATTGGCATCTTGCAGACAGTGTACACGGAAACACATGGGAAAAGTTTATACTAGGCCTTCCGTTCCCAACAAATATTTGCACTTTCTAACAATTCGTAAGTTTAATTCGTAAAAATGGTTTAAATGTCTAGATTACTCATCTGCATCTCCAAACCGGATCGCACAATTCCCATTTATACCATGCTTTTTTACGTGGCACTTATATACTCTGCTTACATGACAGAACTTTCCTACTGGAACTGTACCTACTTAGTAAAATTTATAAATGAAGGAAAAATAAAATTTTAAAGGCAACCGAAACACCACATGTCGTATATTCTGGCGTGTAAGCTACAAAGGAGAAGCCATTGTACTATTATAATAATGCTTAATCAAGCATCGATCTTTGCACTTTGTAAACGGTTTTCGTATAATCTTAAATCTATCATGGTTTCACTTGTGTCACAATTTTTATCAACAGCAGGCCACAGGCGTTCACGGTTCAATGAATCTGCAACCAGTGATAATACATCAGAGAAATTTTCTGTTGAGGAAACTGACAACAATGAGACATTGCAAAAACCGTACAATATGTTCATAAGGTCGAAATCGTTCTTTGAGGCGGAATAAACTGTAATTTTCGATGTGCTTTAGTATTCAGTACTCTCTCCATGTTGTCGTCGGTTGAATTGGCTTCCACATTTTTACCCATGTGCATGATTACCCTGCGTTGTTATTTGATGACATGCGTTATCATAGAAGAACATAAATTATTATTTTTTTATCAATACTTGAATAGGTTGTCTCTGTGAGAAGTAATTTTCGTGTATTTCGGCACACTATTAAAGTGCACATTTCTTGAAAAAAAGAGTCATGATTTTTGTTCTATTCTCTAATATTTTCACGATTTTGAATTAGCACAAGCTTCCTGAGCATGATACCATGATGGTTTGTAGTATAATTTATATTTCAGCTAGACTAGAGGTGAAACACGTGTGAGCAGTCGAGAGATGAACACTTAATCTGTAATTGATTATCATTAGACGATTCTACGTTGGAGAGAAAATGGAAATTTCGTGAAGACCAATAGTACGAACATTTCTTTAAAAACTCCTCGTGTCTTTTGGCGTGGCTCTTCTGAACAACAGAGATGAGAGATTTGATAATTTTATGCAGATACTCGTAGTGCTGTACACAAAGTACGTAAAATGATGACCAAGACTTGGAAACACAAATGTATTCTCCTCTCTTGGGGAATCACTTTTTGTAGGTGAAATTCTCAAGAAACATCACAAGAAAAGTGGGTTGATATGCGAATACAATCTGTTCAAGGAAGGAACGGGTGAGCTTACATTTACATTGTTAGAAGCAGCTTTTCCTGCACACAATAATTATCGTACTCCTAAAAGAAGGGTGATTTTGACAGTTTTATTCGGCGTAAATACAGTAATTTTCTCTCCTCCGCTGCCTGAGGGAAATCAGCAAGTTGTTTCTTTTTGGGAAGGGGGAATACAAATTGAAACAACGTTTCATCGTCATCATCACAATAGTCATCTTGGACAGGAGTAGATTTCCTCTTTAAAAACGGGTGAGCACACGCATTCAAGACATGCGCATTTTGTCTGGGCCAAATCTGACGGCAAATTGGGTGGGTGTTCTTGTGGAAAGGAGGACTTCAAAAGGGTGTTTGTACAACCACGCATAATATATGTGAAGGTAGATGAAACAAAGTGATATAGAACGCAATACGTGAGGAAGGAGCTTTTAAGGAGACTCTAACGAAAGATTGCACCTCTAATGTAATTTGCGATTATATTCAAATTGAAAAAGAATCTTACAAGGATGATGTGTGATGATGATACTGGCGACAGGGCCGATTTCAACATCTCTCCCTACATAGTCTGGCAAAGAAAGACCGATAAGAAAGTTGGACAGATATCCGTTACAATGAATGAGTTTCCAGGTGCATTGTCATTTAATTGAAACTCATTATCATCACACAAACCTCATCTTCACTAATCAATCTCGAGTATGATTGTTGACGCCTTTTATGGATTGATATCTTTTTAATCTGTTGAGTTGGTTGTTCTGTGGTTTTGTAAGGATTTATATCTTGTTTCTGAGTATTTAGACACATTTTTAGCTTGTAAAACCTGGCACAGTTGTGTCAATACGAACTCGTTACATTTGTAGAGAATCTGCCAAAAATGTCTTCATAATGCAGGATTTTTGCAGGAAGACGTAAAGGACGTACTCGTCTCAAAACCAGCGTACAAACGCCATTGTTCATTAACCACGACAATGATTTATGAGCAACAGATAACATTGTCACTTTGCTAGTGTTTTTATAGCCATCTCGTCTCGCAGACTGAACACTGCCTCCTTTCATATTCCGCACATTTGTGTAAATCTCATTTTCTATTAGCATCAACAAGAAATACCAGTTGGCACAAAGTTACCTTCTTTTGAACACATATTGCACAAGGGCAGAGACACGGATATTGTACACAGCTTTCTAAAACTGCCCATCATAAAATGAAGAAAAAAACTTGAGACGGGGATTGATACTGTAAAGGTTATAAGTGACAAGGTATTGGGAGAAAATGCGAAATAAAATTTGCATGCAAATCTCAAGGGAAAAGAAACCCAATAAAAGTGTGCTGTCAACAAAAAAAAGTGTTGATAAAATTAGAGATAATATGATGATACTCGTAAAAACTGAGTGTTCTCTGCTAAGTTGCAAGACAAGAATACTCAGTTTTATAGTGAGTTTTTTTTAGCAAAAATGCGTTTTAGTGTGAATCTCCTGCCATGTCACTCAAGTTACCCCGCAATAACGATCGTTTCATTTAGCACATTACCATTTTTCAATTTTTATACTTTTTTCAACAAGAATATAATATTATTATGCTTCTACATTATTTCTTATCAACACGCGGACATTGCAGGTCTTCGAGTTGGAAATGTGAGGCTACCATCTCCTTTTTTATCGTATGTAGCCATCAGATATATTTGTACAAAAGATGAGTCCATATTACCTTATTTCTGGCATCAATCGTGAATTGCACAAATCATGTTTACGATGACGGCAGCAGGTAGAGCAGTGTATAATCATGTAACTGCCTCGTCTTACATGGCAGCTACAAACAGCGCACACACCATCATTCTCTCAGCACACCCGCAGAATGCTCAACGAGGAAACTGCACGGTTGATTAAACTCGAAAATGTAATCGTGGTGGAGATGATGTACTACACACACGCTGCTCGCAGGTGTGTGATTTAGCATTGAGACAAAGGGAAATTGTAACTTTTGCATGAGTTACAACAGACATTTTGACACCTTATTTGGCTCGTGATTCTCGTAAAGTCATGCTCGCTTCGAGGAAATTTGTCATCCTTCTCAAAATGTGCAGATTCATACAGAAATAGAGGAGGAAATGGAGAGTAACAATCAGTGTGAGCATGCTGCCCTGCGGCTTAAAATAGGCAAAAAAATGATTTGAAGTCCAAGAGTCTTCTTCAGATATGCTTGATCTTTAGTTAATCGCCAATCTTCTGCTACAGTGTAGTTTTACATTGAATAACACGAAATGGCAACGTTAAATTTTTAAAACGAATTGCAAACTGAAAGTGACTCTTGGGATACCTCTAATTACTTAATTTAACAGAGTCAATTAAAAACGTGCATTGTTATCACTTTAGCTTTGTCTTAAGTAATTGAGACATTTGCATAACAATTTAATTGGAATTACAAGTCAAAGCTCTTCAATTCGCAATCATTTTTATCGCAAATTTACGAAAAGCGAATGTGAGCTAACGTCTCAAGCACTGCATTGGGTGAACTTATTTTTAATTATAACATTATAAGTGTGAAACCATCGCTTTTTTTTCTCGTGGCAATCGAATGCAACTCGTGAAGTTTACAAAACTTATCCATTAGAAAATGTAGTTGAGAAGTTTGAAACAAATGGTTCGTTACTCACGAAGTCTTGACATTTACAAGTTGATACGAAACTCTTTTTGTCTCTTGCATTTCTTGAAGAGAATGCGAAGGTGTGTATTACCAGGATGCTAAAAATGTGATGGCATGCGTTAGGGAAATGTGGGTTTATGTAATCAGTTTAAGAATAGTTCTGTCAAATGTCTCCCTATCTCACCACTCCGGTTTGATATGATTTGGTAAATCGTGTGTGACAGCTTGGAAGCAATTACAAAAATGTTTCACACATCAGTGGCATTTTCTTGTTTGATAGTGTCTATGTGATGGAATAAAATGTGTTCGTAGAGTTACGTCAACAAAAGGGTTTTGCCGTTTGAGGCTGTGTGTGTTTGAAAACACATTGTTCAGAGTAAATAAAGCGATTCAGTGAGAATTGCGGACTCGCATCTCGGAAAGAAAACATTTTTTGGCTCAACCCAAAAATAAAAGCTTTAGAGCTCTTATTCGCTTACCTGCGCACCTACCTAAACATCTTAAGTGTCTCTGCCGGCTATATATGAAAATGTGAGAGTCGTGTCGACTCTATTTGTCGCTTTCTAGAATTGCGAAACATTTTTTGTTGTTAGCAGTATTCCTCTCAAATGTTTGCTTGTGTTTTTTTCCTTCACTTTCCACAAAATGGTGAAGAAGACAATGGACATGAACTCGAAAACATGCTTGAAGCAAATACAATTTCGACATCCTTGGGGATTTTCGCACGGCTATTGAATTTCGTGAAAACTTTTGTTCACATGCATCACGACGATGGCGTTGTTTGAGAGGGTTGTAAAATAGGAAGAAAGTTTGCGGAGAAAGTGGTTGACGCGTGGAAGACATGATCAGATAATACAAAAAGCGTAGCAACATTGAGCTGATGTTGAAATGACAATTTCATCACAGGAAAGCAGATTCTTGTCACATACTCTAATCGCCAAGACAAAATAAGGTTGTCTATTTTCACAAGATTTTCACAGCGTCATAATGTTTCACTGTAGTGAAGTCCACCTTTTAAGTGGACTTTATATTCTGCTTTTCAAATTAACCTGCCTCATTAATAGTTTTGCGTTATACCAACCCCTTATTTTCATCGCTTTTAATGCTCACAGGCAACATTTAACGGCGGTATAAAACCTGAGATTCTAATTTAATGACTCATTTTTTTGTTAAATTGGATAGACGAGATGGTGGTGAGTTTGTTTGACTACGAAACGGCAGCTGGTTCGTTCCTCATTTCCGGTCTCCAAAGTTTTATAGTATACGCTCTCCGAGTAAATTAGCAGTCTGATTTCCCCCATGGCATGAGCACATGCTCGGCAACAAAGTCCATTACTCTCTGTGAGGCATAAGAACTTCATTTCCGATTGGTTGTAAAAGTGAAAAGATAACTACGACTGCCTCCTCTACAGTAAACTTTAAAGTATGGAGAAAGCTATCAAATCAAGATATCACCTAACGGTAAGATGAAGTTGTACTGTTGGTTGACATCGAGTTCCAACTGGACGCGTTTACAGCTTCCTAGCATATGGCTTTATTTCCTTTTTCTACGAGAAGTATAGGTACATATTTGCATTTCAGAGCATTGTAGTCGACAAGCACGTACATCGACCAGAGACATGTTTATCAGACTTGACAGGAAATTGTACATATAATTTATTACACACACTGTCTCGTCTCCTCACTTCTCCGCCAACCCGGCTCATAATTTTTAACTTTTAGACGTTTGTAGAAGCACAAGATGATACATATTCATATCTCTATGCAGTTTATAAAAAGATTGCCTCCTTTTTACGTAAGCGTGTCACGAAATAATTCATGAAACTATGTAGATAATTATATACCGGATAATTATAGTTCCAATTGTTAAAATGAAATAATTATGCCGTCAATTATACCTGACCAGAGCAATAAATGAATTTCAATCTTATATACCAGCATATGCACAGTAGCAGCGACGAATTACTACCTAAAGAACTTGCAGTTTTCGCTCTCATCCGAATGAAACTTACCTACCTCTAGGCTTCTAGGCATTATATATGCGTCCTACATTATAAGGTTTGCCGCAAATATTTCACCATATGCAAAGTAATAACGGGTAACCGTAAAGCTCACAAACTTACCCATATTTACATCAGAAAACCCAACAGGTGAAGCGGTACTAGAGCCGGTGGTGGCACTCGCTTGTGCAATCTCTCCCATTTGTTTGCTCTTACTCCCATTTTCATTCGTCTCTGGTGGTCCAACTGCCATTGCCACGACGAGCGAACTCTTGTCAGGAGAGCCCCTGCGTCAGGAGAATTAAACATATTCTCAGTTATCATCACATGAAAAACGCAGATTCTGGACAACGCATTAGATTTGGAATTGCGCCAGCAACTTTCACTTTCTCATCTAACTCACTGGAGCAAATAGATCTCACATTTCAACTGGAAACCTACTTCATCTATTTACATTCAACCGATGAGCCATTACTCCACTTATCTACCACACCAAGTGTTAGCTTGCGACGTGATCCATTTAGTATACACGTTTGTACCTATGTATATAATCTTTATATGCGTAAAAATTCTTGACAAGGTGGATGCACGTGTATCCGTAACTCCAATATACAAACTTTCCTCTTTGTACTAGAGAAAGTAGGCCAGTGTACGCTAAATCCATCCTCTTTGTTGGTTCAAGGAAGGGCACAGTTCATCGCTACAAAAGGAGGATGTTATATATTTCTCTACCATCGTTTGTTTGCCTTCCTCTTCCTCTTTCCTATCTGCTTCCATGAAGAAAGTAAAAGTACCGCAGCGAGGAGAAGTGCAGCGTTAAAAAAATCGGAAACGCGCAAATCCAAATAATCCCTTAAACACATACGCTTCCTGGAGGGAAAATCAACATAATTTCGCAACGAACAAATCTAATATAACAGAAAGAAAAACGAAGGAGAGTTTTTTTGGGGGAGACACGTTCAAACAGTGCAACATCCTGTTTTCACGAGAGAATATATTGGGTCGCTCTCAAAACAAGGGGAAAGGACAATAGGGAGATTTGCAAGGAAGAAATAAAAGACGTGTTCTGTAGGTGTGCTCATTTTCAGCGGGGATCCGTGACATGCCACTGTTTCACTTTAATTTAACATCAGGATGAAACTATCCCCCTTCAAGTTGAACAGAGTGTACAAAGCAAGTGTGTAGCGAAACACGAGAAAGAGGAAAGTTTTTTTGCGCTAATGATGACAAAATGACATTCAGGCATTCACAAGGGTAACATAAAACGTATATAAGCATACGCCATACCAAAACATATCACGTCTTGGTATATAGCAAAGGACAAAAATGTGGTTGAGCAGACAAGAAGACAGAAGTGGGATACATACTTGTCATTCGATATTAAAGAGAGAAAAGAGCGGATTTTTTTCTAGAAGTATGACATTATTATTAAGACGAGAAGTTTGTTTCATCTCTTTTAGCAATACACCGCATCACCACGGGTCCTCCCTTTGGCAGCCGAGTAATGTTGACTCTAAAGGGAAAGAGCGGATGGAAGTTGAGAGATATCAATGTGTATTTTCCTTGTTAGTTTATCTAGTCAGCGGAGGATGTTTAATGATAATACATATTAGGGAAGACTCAGGCAACTGCCTAAAAAATCGTATTGCGAGCTACACGAAGTGAATCAGAGAAACTGGGGCAATAAAAATCACTATAAAAGAAGGCTCAACGAAAATGTGGAAGGGAGGAGAGAGAAAACTATGCTTTTGTTTGCGAATGTATTTAATACGTGATTTTGATAGCTGCGATGAGATATACTCTTGTAAGGAAATGACTAATGGTCAGGAGGAGAGAAATGACAAGGATAATGGGAGATGTGAAGAAAGACTAATGATTGGACTAATGAGGACGTTGAAAGGATATGTGGAGAGGTGCTGTGTAAAAGTTTTTTTCTTTGATAAACTGTGTGCAAGGGAAATGCGAGCCGTGTACTGCAATTGTCACACTTCTTCGAAGCTGTATCATATTCCCAGTGATGCGCAAGCCATTACAGAAATTATGAGTAATAGTGACACAGCAGCAATTAATGGAACCACTGTTTTATCTTTACTGGGTGGGCTATCGCTTTTGCGAAGTTGCAGAAAAAATAGAAATTTTGCCATTATAGTCGTTCCTTAAGCTTTCTTCTTATTATCTGATCTGCTTGGCAAGCATAAAGCAGTAAACACCCCGAGGGGAATGGGTATATAGGGTCGTGGAGAGAAATTCCGTGTGACAATTAGCTAATTGAAAAAGTGTGCAATGAAGGAAATGATATAAAAAATCTTATCTCTGCACAACTGAATTATATTACGGTAGAGTAGGATTACTTACGTTTATGGCGCAGGAAAATTTTGCAACCAGCTTTAGGTCTGATTATGACGTAGATGTCAAAGCGAAAACGCAAGTTTTTTTGCTCTCATGTTTTTAGTGTGTCGAAATAGCTTTTACAGCACTATAATCGTGTATAAGTATGCAATAATGAGAAAAACAAGGCATAACCATCCCACCTGAGTTGACTGAGCTCATCCTCATGCTGGTTATGACTATGTCCATTAGTATGGGCTCCCATGATGCTGCCCCCATTACTGCCACTGGAGTGGTCCCCGTGATTGGTGGTGCCTTGTGGGGAAATCTCTCTGTGCCTCAGGATAGCACTGACGAAGTGGTTCTGACTCGTGAATTTACAGCGGAAGTCCTCTAGAGGGCCGCAATCGAAGAGATAGCAACTTCCTGAGTTCTGAAACATTTTTAATTAAATTGAAACAGCTTTTAGATTAATTCTTGAAATTTCGCAAAACTCTCGTGGGAGAAAGGAAAGAGAGAGGAGCGAGTATAAACGAGAATAATAGAATAGAACATAAAGTTCACATTTATTGCTACCCACACATTTGGGAGTTGTTGGTGCGTACAATAAATTCGTAATCGTAAAGTGACAAGCGCGTAAGTAATATTTTGGTAAAGTAGGTGAGTGAGTGTGAGCTCACTATTGTTGGTTTGTTTGGTCGTAACAAATGATGTCGTCGTGTGGTTTACTCCGTTGACTCGAAAATCTCTTAATGATTCTCGAGAAATACATTCATGCCCCGCTCTAATGCAATGCTGAATGTAAGCTACTTCAAGGTATACAATAAGGAAAGAATAGAAAAGCTGTTTGTGCGCAACAAGATTTATTTTTGTCATTTAACAAGCATTAAATCATAATAGCAGCTTGGTGGTAGGCATCATCATTCTTTATTTGTCCTCTTGTTACTACCCGTGGTAATTGGCGGAGATGAATAGGAATTTTTGAAAAAAGTGAGTTATTATCGTATTTCGTGGTTCATGTCGAATAGAGAGTTTATATAAAACAAGATTTTTTTTATTACGTACCACTTAAAATACAACCAACAAAACCCCAAAAACTTACCAGGTCTTCTACAAAACCAAAAAAGCCACGTACCAACAAGAGGCAACCACGAAGAAATGTGTGTCTTAAACCTGAATTCATCTTCACTTTCAAGATGAATTTTTGATTGTCGCAATTCATGATGATGGGCACATGTAAAAAAAGGAGAGAGGCATTTCGGAGCTAGAAGAAAGGCGTGCGAAAATCCTATTATCCCCATTAAATTAGGATTTTTAGAACATCATCGTGATGGCCTCATGAGGAAAAAAATGCAAATTAAAACAGCAGTATCAGCTTTCGAAGGAGTAGGGCTTATAAATGCGTAAAAAAGGCGAAGCGTGAGGATTCCTTTGATTAAAACAAAGACAAGACGCTTCCCTATCTTTGAAGGAATGACAGCGCAGTATTAGCGCAACTGTGGAGCACGCAATTTGTTTACGTTGGCTCAACAAGGCACGTATATAATCAGCCTAAAAGCTCAATCCTTTCCAAGTCTCAACGAGTCCTCGTTGAATTCGCTTGACAGTCATTCATATCTCTCCGAGTAGTTAGTGGATGTCATCGTAAATCACGAGAAAAAATGTTTTACAGGATGACATCCGCATCCGGTAACTAATGTGCTTTGGAAAAGAAATGCGAAGAAATTCTGCTTTTTGTAAATATATTTGCTTCTTTTTTGCTTTCCTCGACTCTTGGAACACATAAAGTAAATCTCTGTACAGAGAATTTTGGTCGTTAAAGCTTTGGCAATGCACACATGTTGAGTTCCGTCGTCTCTTGTCACTCTACGGACAAGACAAAGCAGCGGGAGACAGTGCATTCTGTGATTTCGCTAAAAGCAGAATTTGTTATGTCAAGTTCCTCTGTCGCGTGCAGCGTTCCCTGATGAGTTACGAGTTAGAGGCTGTAGAAAAATGCTGAACTGTTCTGAGGAGGATTTCACTGCTTGAGTGTGTTCAAAAACATCTGAATGAGGCTCAAATCTATGTATCATCCTTGACAGTAATTACATTCAATGAAAACACCTCGTTGTGAATTTTGCAAGTTCTCGTGTATAATTCAGCTCAATATTTAATTTCCATTGAATTACGGAAACTTAAGTGGAATTACCTTTATCAGTCATGATTATCGCTAAAATATGTACGAAGATAGCCACTGGAATTGATAAGTCAAGCTCAAGAAGTGTACATAGTCTGTTCAATACCAAAATATGAGCGAATTGTGAATGTATCATGGCCACAATGAATTGATTTGAAATTCCTCACACATCTGCTGATAAAAATGGCGAACTCCACTCTTAAGTGTCAATGGTCAGTGAGCTACGCGTTTTACAATTTACTGGAATGAGTGTTTTCTGAAAATTGTATTCCACTCTCGATCTTGTCAATAATTAATGTTATGTGGCACAACAGGATTAAATTGAAGTGATTGAGATTGAATTGAATCTTTGAATACTTTGATGGTATCGTTATTGACATACTATATGTGTCTACTTCCAAATATTGAAGGCAAATTCTTCAAGTAATTTTCTAACTATATAAACATCAATTGACCATGACATAGATAAGATTTAGTGCATGTTTTCAAGTGTGTCGTTTGCAAGAAACTGCGTTAACGGAGACCTAGCGAATACTTTCTTTGCTCACAATGGAATGTTCCATAGGTTCATTCAGTATCTCGGTGTGCTCTGACATTTTCACATAATGCTCTCCCTGATATTTTTATGCTCCATTCATGATAAAAAAATATTGTTGTAAGATGTATTCAGTTTCGCAAGACTCAGTAACTCGAGAATCTTTTGGAGCTGAGTTAACTAATTATTTTTTCTCTACATTCCCTTTCTTTAGTGCGATATAACCTTCAGTGTGTGCTTTTTGTTAGTACTGACATTATTAAGCTTTACTAATCAGACACTCATCATTCGAATGTGTGGACGCCAGTAGCGTAGATAAAAGGTTTACATGAAACCGCGTCACTATTATATGCCCATACTTCTCCAGCACCATAAGTGAACATTTCATTAATGAATGAATAGATTCTTTCGTAGTACCACTCTTCACGGGTAAGATTTTCTTGAATTTTCCGATTCGTCTTCGTCTACACGAGAAACAATATCCATTTCGCCATTCCCAAGACCTAGAACAGATTGTATCTCAACTTCGCTCTACTTATTAGATTTCACAGAAGGTTTTCTCAGAAGACTGTTCTGCTGCATTGTGCTCTGCTTTTTGAGCCAAGTCAAAGTTCCTCGGTACGTTAAAAAATAAGGGAACAAATCAGGGCGCTGTGTGCTCCACTGAAAATGCTTCCAATTCTAGTTAAGACCACACTGTTCTCATCCCTGTTCTAGAGAAGCTTATCCTAATGGTCTATCTTACGGTAGAGTAAATTGTAGTAATAGAGTTTTCCCTCGACTCTCCACTGTAATAGAGTTGAGTTTCATTTTAACTCTTTTCCGCACGGAAGATCCTCTCTACGAATAATATCGCGGTATACAGAGATGGGCTTACTTAGCTTTTGAAATTATTGCTCTTTCCCTACTCTTTCCAAGAGGCATGGAAGAATAAGATTGGAGAAAGTTACATTCTCTCTCTCACTCTCCTCATGCATACAAATCACGTTGGAGGAGGAAAGAGAGAAAAGTGGATTTTCGCTGAAGAAATTTATTCACTTGCCAAATTGAAACCGGGAATGCTTGCACGAATTTCAAAGGGAAAAAAGTCCGTATTTCCGTGAAGCTGAGTAAACTAGAGTAGGCCGCAGAACAAAAAAGGGCCTGCATCTCTCAAAATTGGCCTACAACTCAAAGGCACACTTTTTCCAGACGTATATAGAGTGTTTATATAGATTTTTCAAAGGCTTCTTGTTGACTTGCCTGTCCAAGCCAAAAAATATCATTCATTTCTTGTGACAAGCATATTTGGGGAGGCACTCAGCCAAAATGGAATTTATACACTTGAAACGAGGAAAAATTTACTTTCTCCGTGGCGTGAGCTATGAGTAATGAAAGTTGACATGGATTGCTTTTTCGGGAAGCCTTACAGGATTTCAGAGTTTCACATGGGACATCGTACGTCTATGCGTTTCAGCACAAGTGAATTTGACTTCATATTTTTGCCGTCAGTGGTAAATCCATGGCACATTCCCGATATCAATAATGGTGTCTCAGGATTGCATTGGATCTGAGGATCCACGGGATGTATGAAATTGGAATATTTTTAGACTGGAGCAGCCCCGCTGTCTCAGCATGGCAGATGGATCACAAAGAAGCCCACATATGCCACGCATAACCAACATTCCTGCAGGACCATGGCAGACGTCACACATTATTGAGCAGCCCTTTTTGTGGAGAAAGTTGCGAATGTGAAAATCCCAAATCATATTACGCCAAAAACTTGGAGCCTGAAGCAAAACAATATCGATTACATATGGCTACTTTTCATCTCCAAAATTACTGTTTTTGTGCATTACATGAAAGAATAGCGTGTGTATCAAATATTTCCGAGCTAGTCAACATGAATCGAGCCAACGAAGCTTGTCTCACTTCATTATTTCATCTTTCAACTTTGTGATAGCGATATTTGCATACTAAGCACATTCTTTAAGCCAGGCAAATCAATTCATTGATTTTCTTTTACGAACAGACCACCTACATAATAATAATATTTTACAACAACTCAATCACACCGGTTGAGTCCGCTGCCTAGAGTATCGACCGCCAATAACTTTACTCCTGCTTGACACCATCAACTCATGATTGTCGATGACACATTGATGCCTCAGTAAAAACAGGATGACTTTGTGAATTCTCTGCGTGGCATTTCATGCGATGTGAATACAGTAAAGAAACGAATTTGTGTGTTGTCCGTTGTCGATAGGAGTATTGCATCTTGCATTTGTATTCTAGTCGATCAAGCGAACGTGTCACCTTGCGAGTTTGGATTGCTTCAATCCTTCACAGCGTCAGAGTGAATCCAATAAAAAGTACATCTCTGGTTACGAATTCACCACATTCTTTTGGGACGTTTTTTTTATTCTGCTGTCAAGTCGAGAAGTGAGTTGTAATCACAATCCTAGTTTTTTTCTAGTTACCTTTTTTCGAGTTCTAGCCGAGGTTAAGCTACATTCTCTTTTCTACGCTTCATACATCAATGTTGTTGTCTAGTGTGCTTTTACGAACATGTTTGGAATTTCAAGCATCTTCCTACTACTACACAGGAGAATGCATGAAAAAAGTGTGCAAACTTTGCTGAGCTCAACAAATCACATCATTAATGCGCCACGAAATACAATACTGTTTGAGTCGTATGTGAGCCATTGTCTTTTCTAATGGTCTTGGGTGCAAGCAATATATTCCAGAGAAAGGTCCCGCTTTTACTCTGATTTACGACTGTAGGATTTCAATAAAAGAACAAAACACCGAGCAGAATGTATCACCTCCGATTTTGGAATTACGTAAACTTCTGTATTCACACTGAGAATGCGTACGACGTATAGTTTCTCCGGTACAATAATTTATTGCAAAGGGAGAAGCCCCGGTTGGTGTAAATCCATTAGAAGCAACGTTTACACAAAATTGGATTATACCGTGTACATTGAGAAGCGGTCTAATACGATATAGTCTGCCGAGAAAAGTTTTCTTTTGTTTATAAATGGAACATATGCAGGAAAGTTCCAGGAAATGGGGGTGAGTCAGGCAATGAGTTAACTTCATTCTTATAATCTAATATACGAACTTGCGTAAGCCACACTAATTTCTCTCAAGAAGTGCGCATGCAGAAAAACAATGTTCCAAACTTTTTTTTTATCAAGGCTAACAGCTAAAAATATACTATTTTTACAGCAATTTTATTGTTTTTTCCTACCTTTTCCTCAAAGACGGCAACGTTGCATTTAGGAACTTTACAGCAAAGCCGCAAACACTCGTCCTTGGCTTTTGTGCCTAAACCCAAGTCCGTCTCGTTCAAGTAGTGGGCACCAAGGGTTTGGGAATCTTTGGTTCGAATGATGCTGCCAACGCTCACTTCGAAATTTGGCAAACACGTTGACACTTGTTGTGAGGAATCAGGGTCATCAAAGAGTCCACTTGACTGAAGGCCATATCCCGTCTCACTCTCTCCAAAGTAGCGCATAACATTACCAAATAGTGGACCGGGATTATGACCACTCTGGGAATCTGATGAGTGGCCCAGAGAGTGCGAGAGGAGGAGCAGGGATATGAAGACACTTGATTGCAGTTTGGGGCTCATGATTTCAGTTTGAAAAAAATCACGAAATTATTACGCTACAACAGGGTCAATCAGCTAAATAAGATTCATTATCTAACCCCAACGCACGGGACCGAAGTGAAAGTAGATTTTAAAAATAAACTTTCACTTTGACAAAAGAATGGGAAACTGAGATTTTTGCACAGGTCCTACACGTGTCTTTGTACAAATCCCATCTATTTTTAGATTTTCGTCAGGATTCTCGAGATTGCGTCTTACTCCAACCTTTCGTGCCTAATCACTGCACGCACGTTACACAACAAAACAGAAGTTTTGCGTGTTCTTCGTTTTGATGGAGAAAGTACCACTTTTCCCTCACTCTCTTGTTGAGGAGCACCTTTTCCCTGGACAAGTTATCCCTTGGAAAAACGCATCTGAACTAAAGGGTAGTCCAGCTTGTAGGTTCAGAGTAGAGAAAAGGAAGATGAAACAGATTTTTTCGCCTTATCCGTGGGTAAATACAGGCTGCAACTGTCACATGCACAGATAATGGATTATATTCATGAAAATGTGTGGTGCTCCATGTGTAAAAGTGCCCCGTGTTTCTCTCTGAACATGCAGTGAGCTTCTGCACACTAAATTCTTGGGGTCGTATGCTCCAATGTTGAGTGGCATTCGGAGAGAGAGGAGAAAACAGTCGGGAAAAGTCGGGGGAGAAAGTTTGATCGATCAACTCACTCGAAGTGTGTGGCATTGTTTCACACAAACCACGAGGAGAGCGAAGTGGGTGGAAAGCGTGACAAATCGTGTTTTTGCAGAACCAGGAGAATCTCCTTTTTTCTGCGACAAGCTCGACAATCTCATGGTTGGTCGGTAGGCGGAAGGAGAGTGGCTGTAGGACAAGAAACGCCAAAAATCGAGAACATTATTTCCATGTAGTCACAAGTCTTGCCTTTCAGTGGTTTACCAGTGTATTCTCACTCAGTCGTTTCGTCCGAAGTGTTGGCACTCATGTGCTTTCCCACTTGAATCACGGAGAAAGTACGAATAAGTGGAAAGCTGCCTGGTGATAGCACAACCGGGTGTAATTGTACTGTTTTCAAAGAAATGCACCTAACATAACATATTATAAATGTATCTTCTATTTTGGTGAGTAATAAATAACAAATGCGAAAAGCTGATTTATTTGCAAAGTCATGAATTTACATGTATTCCTGCGGCAGTGAAAGTAGGAAAGCAATCGTCGAATTTAAATCAAGATAAAAATTGCAAAGTAAACACAAACATAACATGAGCCCCTTTAAGTTGCCATCATTAATCCTGTATTAATTTATACAAATTTGTCAATTTTGATTTCACACGTCTAACCCAGATAAAGCAAATAAATGTAAATTCAAAGGACAAAGAGCACATGCACTTTATTGTGGTATCAGAAGAAAAACTTGATTTGCTTTCTGTCGTCGTCCAAAACTCATTTGTTATCTACTCTCTAACCGCCCCAAAGTCATCTCCTCTTTCATTGTCTTGATTAATTAGCCACATGCTGCTAAATGAGCTCGCAAATGGCAGACACAAAGGGAGAAGGAAAAGCTCAAGTTTTCATTTTCCTAAAGGTCTTTTTGAAAATGTGCGTGCAGAGACGTAGTGTTAATGCATTCAGAATTGTGGTTTTTGTGTTGAAAAGAAGCAAAGTGACAACACCAAGACGATAGAAGAGGCATTACCAGTTTTGCTGAAAAACACTCATAAAATGAAAAGGATCCTTTTTTGTTTTTATCTGTCATCATATCACATTGTCATGAGAGGAAGGCATTAATATTCTTTCATGCACTTCATACGGTGAAGGGAGGAGACGACGAACGTTTCCCGATGAGATGATGGGAATTTTTTTTGAACATTTGAAACTTATACTTATAGCTCAATAAGACAAAAGATAAAGTGACAAAAGAGTGGTCTCGGGGCCGTGTCTTTTGAAGAAGAAGAAAAAACACGCGTTGGTTGCCAACTTTTTGTGATGATAAACTGTGAAAATATGTTTTCCTCCTTTTTGGCAATCTTACCTCGTGATTGAAAGAATTTGTGTGAGCATTGAACATGACCACATTAAAGTGGCAAGGACGTGCATGCAAAATGTTCTTGTTTTAATAGCAAATAAGCCAACGGGGCTGTGAAAGGAAATCCCATTTGTAGCAACAAACCAAACGAAACCACATGAGAGAGACCATCCTTTGCATTCTAATTGCGGACAATTATAAAATATAGTAGAAATACAAAATGGAGAGTGAAGCATCAAATCGAATTTTGAGATGGGGGAAAACGAGTTAAATCGACCACAAATCACTTTCGCTAAATTATCTTTGAAATGCAGCCAGCCGAAATGGGAGAGAGAATCAAGTGAAAACAAATAAGTCTCTTGTCTGCAGACTGATTCGGATAATGAAATTGTCTGTGTGCCTTCACTCAAATCTCAGAGAAGTGCAAAGGATCTCTGGCACTTGAATAATCGACAATTGTACTTCCAACAGAGACTTCTAAATGGTCTGGATATATATGAAATATGTTGGTATAACGGTATGTCGTCGACTTTGATGTATGACCATCAATACATTAGTCTCATGTCAGCAACTTTGTTATTACTTTCAAAATAAATTACACATTCTTCGTCCGTTTGGAGGAACACATAAAGTGTTCACAAAGTACAACCCCTCTCGCACTCATTACAGTTGCTCACTTAAAAGGCAGAGATGATGGCTCTATTACCAAAAGCGGTGAGACACAATGGGCGCTCCGTAGGGAAGCGTAGAGAGGTGTGGACGAGATGAAAGACGCTCTGGAGTGCATTTCAATAATATGTTTATTAAATGGGAGTCTGTGTGCCTTGCATGCGAAGTAATTGCAAAGTGCTCTTCAAGAATCACTACAACAGAGAACCACACACGAACCAAGTCTTGTGTAAGCTTTCTGGTTGTTCTCGGCATGGAAAATGTAAAAGTTTCCCAACTTCAAAGTTCAAGCGTGATCTGAAACCTTGCAATTTTGTGGGGCTTACATATAATGACTTTCCGCACATAAATCTTGAGCAGATAGTGAAATCATAGAACAATAAATGGGACCAGCATAAGGGTAGCTGGAGTGGCAAGTGGGGAATATTAAAATGAACGTGTTTCAGCCACGCAATCTCCTCTGAACAAAGGCTGTAGCAGTGTAGGAAACGTTTATGACGAGGCATTTTGTGTGTCACATCGAGCTCCTCTGTTTTGCAATGTCGGACGCATGTGGTTCTTGAAGAAAAGTTTCTCTCCAGGAGGAATTTCTCCTATCAAACAGTGCCTTGTAATCTGCCGTTGAGCATAGAAGATCAAATGAAATTCTTGAATTGGCCGATTCTCTTTGAGGTCACCGACTTGTACACTAATTTACATTATCGTATTGAATGACCGGAGACGTCGCCGGTATTTTCTCATTTCATGACAATGTGGAAAGGAATAAAATGTCAACATTCGTGGTTGAACATGTTGAATGGAGAGATTTTTGACGTTGCTTTATCGTCTTATCGCGCGTCGTAGTTTGGTCTAAAACGCATATTCAATAAATAGGTTTGTTGGCTACCTCACGCATTGGCTGCCAAAACATAATATGTGTGTCACGACATTCCGTATCAATAGATAGTTGCTGTCAGTGTGTCATGTGTGGTTAGCAGGTCAATCATGTGTGTTTACTGGGAAAACTGGGAATCACAATGGCTTACTTATCCAAAGTGACAAATACGCAATTTAGTGAATTCGGATTGTGATTTTTTTTTGTGTTGAACATCTCAAAGGCGGAAGAGTACTCAAAAACAATGTAATCCACACACTTACAAACCCTGCATACATCAATCGGTTATCATTCCATATTTTGTGTTCTCCCTATCTTATCTACCGGAAAGCAGTAATGAGTGACAGCTTGTATACACTTGGCCTCTTTCCTTTCCGTTATATTTTGCAAGGAATTTCTCTCCAATCAAAAGGTATACATATTATTTATGGGTAAAAATGCAAACATAATGGCGAGTTGCTTATGAGAGTTGGCATTTTTATCAGACGCCCCTCTGATTCGTGGCCATAAAATGAGTAAATTCGACCGAAATACTCTTTGGCTGCATGGGCTTTTTAATATGTGATCTTTATCTGAACATGCATATTTTTCTGAAAGCTGTTCAAACAAAAATAATGCCATGTGATGGGCAGTGCTAATCTCAGAAGCTACAGCATAAAGCCAGCACGCCAACTTTATTTAGTGAGCACAAAAGCACAACACAGCTTTTACACGCATTTTCCCCTTGTATTGTTGCTTCTGGTTTATGGTAAATTACCATAACGTGTACATAACACTCATTCATTTTCTCCTGCGGACGTGTCTGCAAAAAAATAGTCCTCTCGTATATCATGCATTTACATAAACCACAGTTTTATTGGCGACTATGTACTACTTGGCTTAGCGTATGTTTTTAAAGGATTTAAAATTCAGAAAGGATTCTTTTCCTTAAAAGAAGTGTCACATCTTGTGTGATTCAAGAATATTTAATAAAATATTGTTGAAGTGGCGAACAAATTCCGGATTTCACGCAGAGTTTTCTTTTAAACTTTTCAAAGAAAAGTGTAATGAATGCGCTTACCAAAAAAAACTTATGTCTTCAGCAATGATGATGAATGTATGAAAAACCAGTCGGTTTTAAAAGTAAATGAATGTTTATGATAACGCGCGAGAAGCATCGTAATACTCAAGCAGTTTAGAGATATTGCATGCAAATTAGGTATAATATTTTTTCACACCTCCGTAAATCTGAATCGGTCACATTTAAAAGCTAATGGGAGTGACGTTGACATTGAGTGGTTTAACGTTTCAAATGCAAGATTTATCTTGGATGCAGCCAGCCGTCAGATTTGAAGAAGGCTAGGATAAAAGTGCAAATGCCGGAGGAAAAGAGATGAAGTTTTGCAAATGTACTTTCAGAAGTCGAGGATAGACGAAATCCCTGTCAAAGAGAAAATGATCAAGTTGAAAAGGTGATCTGTACGACAGGATACGAGGTCTTTCTCAGAAAAACACAATTATTCACAAAGACCTTAAGGAGGACTTGGTGTAAGTTACAAAAATGAAGGAAGCGAGAACACAAAAGCGAATGAAACCGGATTAAAGGCGTTTATTCTGCAACTTTGTTAGCCAGAGGGAAACGTTTAGAGAAAGCTAATGAATCATCGTTGAGAGAAGATAGAGCGAAATGATAAGAGTAGTACGTTGAGTGATGAATAGTGATGTTGATATACGGTGCGGATTTATTGCGGATGATGATAGGGTATATGCGCAGTATTTCCTGTAAAATATTGGTTCAGTCTTTACCTTTCTTCCTATTAATTGAATTTCGGGATTATCAAGAAAACAGAGGTGGGTACTTTTCAGGAAATTAGATTGCTGTCGGTCAACCTACAACCCCATATCTTTGTGGGTTAAAGAGTACGTTCATTGCAATCCTAACAATAATGAAAGTTGCAAGTAAATGGCTTTTGTAAAGCTGCCGAAGTGCATGACGTTTATTGATGTCTGCAAGAGTACATTTTCACACGGTGCAGATTTTCCAGTTGTATCGAAGCCCGTAATTAGTTCTCATAAATCTTTTAAATAATTTTTATTTTAAATAGTGTGTTGAAATCGTCGATACTATGAAAAACACAAATCGAGAAAAAAACGACACATTACGCCAACATTTCATGCATACATCACTACGTCTTCCCAACCTTTTTCGCGTTTAGCTAGTCTGTAAATTCGATAGGCTTCAGCATGCTGGGTCGTACGCACACAGCAAAAATTACCTGAAATCGTTACAAGCTATTACGTAGGTACCAGTTTTCCGCAGCAATTAAACTCTTTAAATGTTAATTTTCAAAGGGAAATTATCCTTTATGCAATAACTGTCATCACGTTGCATTTGTTAAGAAGACTCACGACTAGCTCATACACCAAAGCTTGACTTTGTCGGTCTTTCCTTGATCATAAGTCAGCAAACAATTTATATAAATTACTGAATTTCATTAAATAAATTACAATCCCCTCTTCGCATCTACAGCTACAGAACAGATAACAGCACTAACAGCAGAACCTATAAAAGATAGAGAATCGAAGGATCGTTGATCTTGATAGTTAGTCTTATATACGATTTGCGTGTATTACGTAATTATGTAAAACGGTGATTTGTTATTGTGCAGGACCTTCTCCACTATTTGTTAACCAATTAGCGATTAACCGTGAAATTCGTTTTATGTAAACACGCCTCAAACGATGAGAAAATTTGTCGACCTTAGCGTGACCTTTTTTAACAGTTTCCCTACGTTTTGTACAGTCTTTGTCAGTTGGTCACAGTTTGTTAGCTGCTCTTGGCGAGAGAGGGTTGAAAAGAGTGTAAATCAACGTTTTCCTTGTGCTTACGTTGTGCAGAGAATTGACATTACATCATTAAACAAACATTTAATCTTCTCAGCATTGTTATATCGCTGCCTGCTAATCGCTGAGTCACCTTTTGAGATGTACACATCTACTTCTCTAGACATAACCTCGCACTACAAAAAACGCGACAGTCTTTTAGGCAAGACTCGAAAGACTGCGAGAGTATATTGCGACAACCTGCAGAGCTGCATTATATCACCACTATACAACTTCCTAAAAGGTACATACACGTTTAGTACGTACTTATCATGAAGTGGCTGTGCTTCGAGTGAGATAGCAACTTTGCTATATATCCTTCCTTTAATCCCAACATCTTGTTAGAGAATTTTGTTTATTTATGGTTCGCAAAAAAGGCAGAGAGGCCATTCGTCTTTGAGTAGCTGCGATGACCAAGCACCTTATAATCCCTTGTACTTTTCTTGCGTACAAACACACACACACACTGCCTCTTCGCTGTTAAGCTGTTGTTTGTGAACGACAAGATAATTCATGACATGAACTCTCGCAAAAAATAGTCTGCAACATAGCTACTTCTCCGTATTACAGCCGGTACTCGGTCGATTGGTGATGTTTTAGAAGATGTGGTGTTACAGGATTAAGATTAAGAGCACGGGCTACGAGAGTGACAAAAATCTGCGATTTTGAATATGTTACGTGATTTTTTAAAGCATTTACACGTTTAAGTATGTCTGCATCGAGTTAGGGAGGAATTGAGGGGATAATATAAATAATCCAAGTCATCAGCTTTGCAAAACATTTTTTACGATGCATTTTCCCATTTCAGTGCAAAGTTCCGAGTCAGAGAAGAGTGACCAAGGATTCACACTTTCATACATTTTTGAGAAATACGTAATAAATCGTAGAGAAGCTTGGGAGTCTCTGATTAGCGATTTCATGGTCCGCCAGGTGAGGTGAAAATCATTCACCGAAAGTGCTCACAAAACATGAAAACGTTCACATTGCGTCTGATGATTTTCTCGCTGCCCTCAAGCTACAGAAACTTCAATACCGCGTATCACCTTCACCATCACGTTCCATGTTCCGTAAACCTTTGTACGTGTACGCATTCTTTTGTGTACTTCACCCTTAATCCATCCACACCTTGATTTAATATGAATTTTTACACATACACACCACAACAATGAGTTTACGTGAGTACAGTGAGTAGAAAGGATTATGTCAATCTTACTTCAAAATACTCATCTCTGATGCGTCGTGTTCAAACTGCAAAGCAAATCCCTATAATATGCTTTGTGATAAAACAGAGAAAAAAGGAATAGCATTATCGCTACAGTAGAAAGTGTACAGAAAAAATCATGGATTAGAGCGGAACGCTCTGTTGTGAGAAGATATCAAGTTGGAAAGAGTATAATATGACTTTACATAAATGAAGATTATCTCCATTCGTTTGGTGCAAGGTTATGCTTAGCTAAGCTCATGAAATCATAACCGCTGTCCGTTCTTTGTCTAACTTTTAAAAAATCCATTAAGTGGGTTTCACACGAGTTGAAGTTAGCAGTAGACAAAGGCACAACTTTGACATTCAATTTGAAAAACTATTTTTAAAAAGAATTAAAATATTTCACTCGTTCACACAATGGGTTAAGCGGCAGCCGCATTTTTACCTGGACCAACGTAGTTATTTTTTATTTCTCGAATTGTGCCACTCCGATTCGTAGGTACAGCAGAGCGTGTCCGATGCAGAGGAAAATCATCATCGCATGGCTACCACCACTCCACCACCTCCATCAGCAATAAAAATCAGCAAACGTTGAGTGAGAGAAAGAGCAGTGTTAGCACCAACAGAAAAAGCAACAACAACAAGGAATACATATTATATGTGTATATTATGTATATATAAAAAATCGTGGTGAAGAGCCAGCAGGCAAATGTGTTCCACGGAAAATAATAGATGTTGGATATTCTCCGCTATGCATGGATGCATGTGTATTTGTACGTAGGGAATGAGCACACACATGGTTATCTTATGCATTAATGCAGACAACATTGTGTTCAAAAAACGATACGAACATCCTTTTTTCTGCTGACAAGCAAACTTCTCATATGTGCAGGAGGATCAGCAAAGCACACATTATATGTCCATAAATTCCATTGTTCGTTGACGTAACAAGAAAGGAATCCTCTCGTACACAGAGATACGACGGAGACTTATGCATACACGCTGTGTAGGTATTTACACTGACACATATGATATGAATTTTTGGTGAGCTCTAAAACTGCTAATATGCAGCTAAATTTGGTTGAAAATAGGCTGAACTGGATGTTGTGTAAAGACGCTGTTGATAAGTAAATTATACAGGGTGTTTACCGAGTCGCAGAAATTCCGAATTAAATGATAATTCTAAAAACTGTACAACAACGACGGGTGATTCTGATTTAAATATATTGGTTAACAACGGCGCTCATGTTTTTATTTGACGAGAATCGCACGAAAGACATTTGTATAGATGTACATCGATAATCCTTGATTACGCTGAGCTATTTGATTAGTTAAATATGTAGTTATGAATTCCAGCAAAAAACTTCGAACATGGAGAAGAAGAAAAATTCATTTCCCAAATTGTCGGGCCAGGTTCTCTAGTTTGTAAAAATGCTGATTGAGAATACAAAAGAATAACGTATAGGTAACAACGCTGCTGTTTGAATGTATTTATCTTTGTGGAAACAAAAGTTACGTATATACTATGCGGTGTATTGTACAAAAAAACACAACAGGACACGCACAAGATACCCAAGCATAGGGTAGCGAATAGCGTAATAGTGAGTGAACTAAGATAATACTTATTTTATACTTGGTATTATATTCTGCTTGCTTTCCGTGTGTCATGGACATAAAAGAATGGTTTGATGCCACTGCTGTCCTCCTCTCATATAAAAATGTGTTCATACTCCTATACTCCATGCTCCTCGCTTCCCTCTCTATCTTGTCGTATAAAAGTCTCTCATTGAGAAAGGGAAGCTAAGTATTTTCCATTTCAGAGAGAACTTCCATCCACTGCAGCCAACTCACATCACCTCACACTAGCCACTATAAGCTCTCCATTTTCAAGTTAGACTTGTTTGCTCAAAATGAAATGGTAACTCAGAACCAAGGAAAGACGTGGAATGCTATATTGTACTGCATATGAACACAATCAGCCACACGGTCTCACTTGAGTCAGTCTCTCATCACATCTCATGCCTCGTACTCCTGCTTACTCATTCTTCTCCAAAAAAAAGCGAACAAACGTTGATTTTTCAGTGTTCCCAAATTTTCCCCTGGATTCTGGATTACCACAGAGGGGGTGATGGACAAAAGCCTATTTTTCTTGTAATCCCCTCTCAGAAAACATATAATAAACAGGAAAGTAACGCACCATGACTGCCTCATCCTCGAAAAGAACTTAGCGCACACCAAAGACTGGCGAAGAGGGGCTTCCATTTAATATTCAGGGATCATTGTGTATGATTATCTAGTTTTTAATGAGATAGAAGAGTGTCTTTAAGTGTGTGGTGTGTGCAAGTTTCGATTGTGAAAATCAGGAGTGAATTAATGCTCACATTAGGCTACAATAAAAGCCGAGTCAGAAACCCATTGAGAAGTCAACAGCTCTAAAAAGTTGAACAACTCAAATCTCCATTACTATACCAGCGTTTTTTACTGTGGCGAAAAAAGCGCAAGTCGTTTTAAGTCAGTGAGTGAGAAAATAAGGGAGATATACTCGCAAAGTATTTAGTTGCGTTTCCACTTGGGCTCTGGGAAGATTCATGGATACGGAAGGCTTCGCCTCAGTTCATGTAACATCACACAAGTCGTAGCATCTCACGAGAAAGGAGAATTGTGAAGTTCTCTCTTCGTATTTTGTGAGAAAGAGAGTGTGTAAAAAAAAGCTGTGTGTAAGTGGTTGTGCATTTTTTTTGCAGCATATTTTTTCCACCCTCTTTCCTTCCGAAAACATTTTCACTTTTTTTTCTCCTCATTTTTTTCTTGTTAATACATATAAGCTCATCGTTGTCTCTTTGTAAATGGTCCATGTTTGTTTTTTTCTGTGGAAAGAAATGAAATCAAAAGTTGAGAAAAACTAGGCTACTTTTTAGAGAGTGGGATAAAGGAAAGAGGAGATTTTTACAGAAAATTTTTGCTTGTTGAGAAAGTTTTAAAAAACGGGACAAGGGAAAGAAACAGATATTTCCTTCCAGGAACAAAGTTAAGTGTTATTGTGTTCTGTGTGGTAGCCGGTGTCCAGCTGGCACGTCGTGGAGAACAGTGCTACAGAGGAAAAGTGGAAAACACATAAAAAATACTCGATTTTTCCTCCGAGTGAGAGTGTGGGAACGAAATACGGAGCGGAAGGTTGAAGGAAAAAAAACAATTCGCGTAAAAAACCAGGGACAGAAACGCTATCCATGTTCTCTTAGGTAGGTATAACTTTTCACTAACTAACCTCATCCTTGACGTAGGGAAAGTCTTGTAAAATAAAATATCCCAGTGGACACACTTCTCTAGGTACTTTCCACTCTCAATTGCAGAAGATATATATTTGTTGAGAGAAGAAGGATTGCCAAAAGGAGAAGGCAAAAAAATAAGAGCTTTTGTCGTACGAAACTGCAGCCATTGTGAGGCAACGGCTAAAAAAGTCTAATGTAATGTAATCAGCGAAAGAGAGATAGAGAACGAAGTGTGTGCAGAAGCTTAACCCTGTTGTGCTGATACACTAAAGATCCTTTTGTAGGAAAAGCAAACCAATCCGTTTGGTTTTAGGCAATAAAAATACTAGGGCACACTATTTCTTTTTGCATTACTTCAATTTCCAATATTGTCTGCCTCAGCAGACTAGATCATTACGTGGCATGACCTCTGCTTCCTCTTCACATATTTTTTACCCTCCCATTGTCTCCTTTTCGAGGTCTCGCAAAAAACCTTTTCACAAACAAAAAATAAGACTGCATCGAGAAGCTCGTATATATCTGTGGATTTCAACATTTTATGTAATACTTACGATGACTAGGAATTAAAGCGGCATTTTTATACAATATAAGCGCAGCAAACTAGATACAGTTTGCGTTTAAAAAAATATATGTCGACCTTTGTTCTTCCCGGAGAAGATTTTTTGATTCAATAAAAATAATGTGTCTTGTCCTTTGCTGTTGATCACGGCATTGCTGTTTTGTCAAAGTTTGACCATGAAAGAGATTTGATGGAATAAATCATAACAGGTGTACTTGAAGAAAGCTGCAAGCAGGTCGGCGCATAATGCTTTTTATCAATGATGGTAAAACACTAGGGCGAGGGAATCCTGATTTCCCAAATCCAGACTCGTTTTGATCAATACTACTGTCTTTGTCACGAGGGGATGAATGGCTGAAGGCTGAAAACGTCTGAAAAGTGACAACGAGGAAGAAACAGAGAAGAGTGTGTATGCAGTATGTATGACTTTTTGTATTCACGTGTGATCCCTGGGATCACTAAAAACTCCCTCGTATAGGAAATCCACTTTCTGTCAATTTACTCGTGACTCTCATCTCGTCTTTCAGGATTATAAAAAGTTGATAAATGTAGTTGAACCTTTTTGAGAGGAAGTTTTTCCAGCTTTTCAGAGTGGCATTGGGTTAGTTGAAAACAGGGACTAACCCACTTTCCATTCCAGTCATACTTCTTGGTCAGCTTTATGCCAAAACTGGGAACTGGGGCTTGCATTTTTAAAGGCTTCCATACATCTGAATAGATTTTCCCTATGCCGCCTCTTTTATAGACCAGAATGATGGACTTGAAAGATTGACGATTTTTCCAGCTCATCCAGGTCACTCGTCTGGTGAACTCTTATTCTATACCGAGGATATGCGACAGAGCGTATACATTCAAATCCAGAGAATCCTTCCTGAAGCTTTCTGGTATGTCACAGGACACTTTTTTTGAAGAGATAAGAGAGCCAGAATAATATAGAAATAGAGCCTTTCCTTTTTTGACATAATCAAATGAAATTCAATAAGGGTTGGATTCCACTTTCCTTGTCGTTCTCCAATCTCTCTGGAATGTGTGTGATTTTTCTAGCTTTCAAGTCCGCAAACCTATACGATGTAAGGCTGAAGGCACTGGTGTTCCTGGAGTGCCCTCGAGTTCAGTAAAAAAATGTTGAGGCACAGTTTCAGTTTCTAAAGTATAAAATGTAGACTACAAGTTCATTCTTACAAGTTATCATTTGCTACAGGCTACATGTTACATATCTCACAACATTTCGCGTGAAAAGTTGTGAATTTTTTTACATCCTGCTTTGTGAAAGAGAGAACATCTCATCAAGAAACCTCAAACCGAGGACGCTAAGCGCGTCGACCACATGAAAGGCAACATTTGTATTTGTACCTGGTCATGTTACTTCTGACTGAACAATTTGTTGTCGAGTCGTTGGAGAGTGAAAACAGAGTTTTGGAAACTGCGGAAGTCTGGGAGGGGAGACAGGGGAAATTTTATGCATTATATATGCTGTGTACATAAATATACCTTTGCTCGAGTCGTGAATCACATTCCGTAAGAACTTGAAAAGGTTCCGGGTGAGCGTTCTTGATGTTCAGAGAAAGCGTGGTAAAGGGTGTGATATATTGTGAGTTAATTTACAAACGAAGAAGCAGCACTTGAGAGGGAGTGAATGGTTCACTCTTGTCTTGTAGACACGATCGAATATCAAAGCCCAACTTGAGATTATCAAAGGAAAAAAAGTCAGAGAAAATGGTATCAATCGGCTTCAGTTGTCTTCTCACAGATTGTATTCTATGTTTTCTTCCTTTCTCGTCTGTCGTGTCAATTTTTTGTTGTTTATCTTCCTCCTTGGACGTGATGATGGTGAGACTGATGAAATGGAAGGCTTTTTGTAGAAGATTTGTCCAAATGTCACTTTGTACACTGAGCAAGGGCAGGCTGATTGGATATTATGTTGAAATAGTGTTGCATGAAAGAACAACTTTAACCCTTGTATTTAATGGATCTCGAAGAAACTCAAGCTGTTCATGAAAAGGACGAAAAAATAGTATCGAGTAAATGTCTGGAAAATGGATAGGATGATGACAAATGATTGCAGTGGCACTCTCAATCGCAACGGACTTTGCTCTTATAAATACGGCTCAATAGAGGGCAACGCTCAATTTGTTATCTTGTGAATGTCAGATATCATTTAGAAGTGCTCCGCTCAAAACTGAAGTCAAGCATTTTTTTAGAGATAAAACGGGAGCTTCACAGTTACTTCCATTTTAGTGAAGTTGTCAAACTTTATACCGGAACTTATTTGCAAATGTCAGCATTTTATTTCATGCATTATGATTTTACAGTGTATATCAATTTACAACTTGTCATCAGGAAATATGTCTTGTCTTCCAAAATGCGAGGATGGATTTTGTGCAAACTTTATTTTGTAGATTTGCATTCTAAACTATTAATCGCTTGAGTAATAATTGTAACTGAAAATTGCAGAATAAACCTTTTGCAAACACAAAAGAGGTTGATCCTGCTAAGGTCCTGCGATTGGAGAGACATGTATAATGTTTTATGTATTTAGTTTGTACACTTCTCTTTGGATGAAAGGACTAAAAGTTTTCGTGATCGTTGTCTTGTCTGCATCATTTTCAACGTCATGTCACACACCCTTATGGAATCTCACGATTTATACGAGAAAACCCTTCCTCTGAAAACCCATCTACACAACACATTTCAACTAGGTTTACATGATGCTAAGTGTTTTTCGAGAGAGGGTTAAAACATAATGTTCCAGTGTGACTTAGACTTATGATACGGAAACGGAAGAAAAGGGAGCAACGAACGTATAGTGAAAGAGAAAATAGCAGCCATCATGAAAGTTTAATGCAGTTCTGTATCACTTTCACTGTAAAATTTATTTGCATACGCGTATTTGTCTGGAAAAGGTATACTTTAAGGAGTGGCAGGACAGGAATAGGAGAGAGAACTCTGACCGGATCCTGTTTCTTTACTATCCATTAACCTTCTTCTTCAACATTCACTCATGCACTGCCATTGAATTGAATGCCTTCGACTTTCAACTTCCTGCTTTTGCTTTTGGGTGCTTTGTCAGTGAATACTTTGGATTTTTGGTAGAGTTTAATATATCGACTCATAACTCCCTTGACGGTAGTACATACGCATAACCTTACATAAAATGATTCATTTTATAAGCTGAACCTGGCTATGCGCAAGAAGAGTGCAATTTTATGTTAGTGTGACTCATTTGCTTTGTTGCGAGTTTTTTTTTTAGTTCGTGAGGTTTACTGGTGTACTGCAATTGCCGTTGTTGAGAGCAAGTCAGTCGTTAATAAAAATATGAATTTACAAGTGATTGGTGGCGCATAATAGTTGTGTTTTCTTTCGAGAAGATACTCAAACCCACAGAATATGCACTTTTTCGTCTTCCAAGTTATATTCACTGGCCGTGCGAGTGGACTGTTTCAAATACGGAATCTTATTCCAAACAGATTTCCAAGCGATTGTGGATTCATTTCTTGTCTGGAAAATGTAAAACAGCGGTTTGAGATTTGCATGGTTGAAAACTTTCAGTTCTCTGACTCATGCTTTTACACAGTCCCTTTTCTCTACTTAACAGAGCGATACTGCATTATGATGACTCGCAAAATACGGATATTCATTGTTAGCTTTTCAGATATGCTTTTTACATGGCGTAACATTTTTTGTTACAAGGAATTGCTCCCAAAGGAAACTCCAGGCCATAAATTACTTCTCAATGTGCATAATCCAATGTCTGTGTCTCATGCATGGGACTAGTTCCACAGCTTTTTGTTCTTTCGGAGAGTTCTCATAAGAAAGCGCAGAAGGTGTCTCAAACTTCGTCGCGGAACAAAAAAAAGATAACTCGAAGCAGTACAGCAAATTTGTCTACGATTTTTGAGAACAGATCCACGACTCTTCCCTTTTGCTAAGATGCGTACTTGAAACTCTACCAAAATTGTATCAGTGCTCCAGAGCCTTTTACCAGACACAAAAAGTTATCTCTTATCCACGCTTTTACACATGGTGCTGCTGGTGATATCATTACCGTGTTTTTTTTCCACCGTGGCAAAGCATTTTCTCTGATTATAAGTGAACGTCATGTCATATCATCGGTAACCTCTGTTGGAATTGGGGCTACACTTTTCTGGAAGACACAAAACTCTGAGAACCATCCAAAGTTTTGGTGTCTACCAGGAGAGGAAAAATTATTAACAACATTTCACGAAAGGAGAGAAAAAATTGGCTACGTTCTCCAAGGAAAGACTACGATGATGTGAGATGGTAACAAAAAAAGTTTCCCGTTGATTTGCCAAAGTTCAGGGGTAGGGAAGACAGGTTCAGACATTTTTTGGATCTTTCGTGTCTGTAGTCAGAGAGTCGATTGAATTTACTCAACGCTTTTGGCTTAGCCAATCACATAAAATGTGCTGGCAATTGGAAGAAGGTTGATTCACCAAAATAATATAACAACGTAAGTACACAGTGAGTTACGAGGTCTCCCTCGGTTAACTGATTGTCGTCATTGCTGTCGTGTCCTCGCCGTTGATGTAGACAAGTGACTAATCCATGATCTACCTGGGGATTTGCTTGATTCTTTTATTGTCTGTTCATTTCACAAATAAACTCACACTATCATCATCGTAGATTGTATGTGCACACCACAATGCAAATGATGTTTAAAAGGTACCTTGACATTGCTGTAACTTTGGATGCTATGATCAGGTCCCTGGCTTACTCTATTCTCTATAATGCTGCAGCAGCATTGAATACCACCTCAATGCAAAAACTCATACTGTTCTTCCACTTGCAACTCAGTCACTTTCCTCTTTTTTTTTTTACTTATTTAGCATAAAGCTAGCCCATGGAGTTGATAGTGATGAAATCCAGGTTATCTGCGCCACCCCGCTTTGTTTCTCTGAATGTAGATGTAGTGCATAATCATATATTATTTTCTTGATTTTTTACTACTTTTGGGATGACGAATACGCATTTGGTATATATGATGCATGCCAGATGCCTGCGATAGGCGATGGCTGACAGAATGCATACTACGGCGAATTACATTTTTTTGACTATTTTTCGCCAAAGGTAGATGACTCCATGTATCCGATGTAAATGAGGAACAGTTCATACTTCTGACGTATATTTGCCAGGTTGCTCTGTATGTGGAAAGTGACTAAAACAATTTGTGCCGGTGTGTGTGCGCCTGCATGTCCAGACGTAGTAAGCATGACGTTTACTTGGTATTTTGTATGCGGAGAATAAAGTGGCAGTATAATTCCCACTGTTGTCATTAAACTTGATGGAATTAGTAATTTCCTTTTCTTTTCCCTTTCCGCTGATTGGCTCGTGGGACGCCTGGTGAATTGTTACTTTGTTACTGTTACCAATACATGTCTGCTTTTACTCAAGTTCCGTCCTTCTTCGGTTCTAAGAATAAACGAAGGAACACTAACTTTTTTTTATTCCGGCAAACAAACAGCTCTTTTCTCAGTCTTTCGTCTGACGAGATTACTCACTTTGTAAAGCCAAGCCATATCCTCGTGATCCCAATATGGATTTATTGTTAATGCACATACATTCTCTACTACTAATGTTGCCTACTCTTTATAAACTCTTTTAACCACAAAGTAAAGTGGCACTTAATTGAGTCCGTGGTACATTTTAATTCCCACTTCACTCCCGCTCGTGTGCCTTTTATTATGCAGCCCTTCGCAAAGAGAATGGCATCAGTACATGTCTGCATCTTGTGGGAATACACACGCGACTCGAGCGAGAGCTCCTTTAATGGGAACAGTTTCCTTCCTTTTCATGGCTCGTTAAACTTAGGCAGCGCTTCCATTTCGAGTTTGACAATACGACAACAGACAACTTAGACAAGTAGCGAAGAAAAAAAACACAATTTTAAAGTAGTACTATAGTCGAGGATCAAGTGTAATATGTGCATGGAAGTTGTTATGTTGTGTTTTAAGGAAGTGAGTAGGAAAATCTCATATTGTGTGTGTATTCAATAATACCATGTTTCTGTTCTCTTAGTCAATTACTACATATTATCTCATGATGGCTGTCAATGTCATTTGTTGAATAACTATAGGCAAGCAAACAAGTTGCATGTGTGGGTAGAAAGAGAAACATTGTGTCGTTTACTGTAATTTAGGTTGAGCTTTCAAAAGAGAATTAATGTTGTAAATGTTGTGATACAAGTCCTTGATCCAAATCATTTATTATGGATTAAGAGGTGGCTGTATAAAGGGATTTGAAAAGTTTGCAGACCTCGATTCGATTAGCTGCTTATGTTTGGTTGCGCCAATTCAGTGAGAAGTGCTAAACCAAGAGGTGGCTACGTGATTGAAGTGGATTATTGACACATCAGCGATTTAAGGTGAAAATCCTTGATTGGATATTTGTTCAGATGTTTATTTATGCTACGGAAGCGATAATCTGTGCTTGAAAAAACAAAAAATAGGGAGTTGGGTTAGCGTAATGAGCTAAAATGACTCACAAGAGTATTTTTGTACCTATTCTTGACTATAGTGATCATTGATAGAAAAGTAATCAAAGCAAATGCTCAAGGGGTAATCAGTAATTGAAAAACACTCATTGCCTTCGATGAATAGGCACTTTTCTTTTTATTACAGTTTTACAGCAAGGTTGAGAATTAATTTCAATGTGATTTTCCAAAAGACGGTGGCCTAGGCACAAAGAAAAAACGAGACTAAAAGTCAGTGTCACTCTACAAATTTGCCTAAAGGGATTACAGCGGATTTCTACGAGTCTCTATTCTTACTGTATCACCTTCGGATTACTTTTTGCTCGTAAATACACTTAAAGCGTAGGTTAAGTATACAGTCTATAAAAAATCGGAAATACGGACAATAATTTAAATCTCTGTTTGTTCCGTATAAGAAAAACTTTACATTCAGTATTCAGTTGGTTATTGTTCACTTCAGTTTCAGCCTTGTCAAACAATGCATCTGTGGCGTGATGTGTCATTCATCATCTTCATTAGTACTAAATTAAGTCATAATAATGTTATGCCTAGCAGCAAATGGAATTTTTCAACACATTCTTACCACATGGAAAGCTCGCTAGTGCATTGCTAGCTTAATGAAATGCAAAATGCATAATTTATAAGGGTAATCACTTCTGACGCACACAAGACTCATATCTCGGATTATTCATGCGGCAAAGTGTCCGTGACTAACAGTTATTATATACATTTTTAGACCGTTTACGGTTGCTGAAGAGCGGTTTGCAGTTTGGTTTCAAGAATGATAGCATCGCTACTTTCATTTACTAATCAGTAACTCACCATTCCCACTCTATGATTCGGTCAATTTATTTTGCTTTCTCGAAGGGCGATTCAGCTGTCACATAAAATCAGTTGATTTTCATTCTTCAGTCTTCAATTCTAATATGTTGAGTAATAACATATAGCTTTTCGTTATATGCATAAAAACTCCAACACAATTCACCAAGCAGGAGGCGAACATTGTATTCATTTCATACGTAAATTTCCTTTGTTGGAAAGCATTGGATTCATAACGATAAACCCTGTCATGTAGCAAACATTTATAATATCTGATTTGAACTCTGACTGGCTAAAAGACCCATAATAACATCCATTCTACTAGTCTCGGTTCATCAACTCGACCAATGTATCGTGATCGTGTGACATGTATCACCGCATCGTGGTAGGTAACGCAGGTTAAACTGCGATATGTAGTAGGTAACATGACTAAAAGGTAAAATCCCAGGTTTTCTTCGCTACATAAGTGTGCTATATGTCGCTCCTCCACATCCCTCATACTTGTGGAGAGGACGTCTTCTGAATTCAAAATGGTTGATTTTTCTTCTCCTCTCCCCTCATTCTCTGAGTTCACATCATGAAAGTTAGCATGAGATATTCCCCACAACCAGGAACATACATTTTGTAGCGTGTTAGTCCTCATGTCACGTTCTTTAGACTTACATAATATACATATTATCATGCCTGTACATCTCCTCACATCCATTTACACTTTTACAAGATTCAAGATTTTCGTGGGGGCTCTATAACCAAAATCACAAGTGAAATAACAAATCGGCAGTATCATCCAGAACCAAGGAGAATGTACAAGGGTCATCGTCGTCACACCCAAATGACGACACATTACAGAGGTGTCTCACTTGGAAAATTCATAAAATTCTTACCATTTACCAAAACCTTCGATTTTCAGTTTCTCTAGCAAAAAAAAAACAGAATATATTTGTATTATGCGTGTATATGTGCTGATCAAGCACAACACTGCGTTTCACACTCCTTTCCGCAGAGTGTGAAGTAATGAAAGCGTGAAGCAGGTGAAAAGCAACTTTACCAGTCTGTTGTAAATCGGGTGAAAGTAAGAAAATACCAAGAGGACAAAGACGTGAAAAAAATGAAGTTGTTTGAGAGCGAGAAGGCGGGTTTGAGCAACCCCCAAAAGCAAGTATAAAAGTGTCACTTTATTACTGCTAATATTTTTCAATGTCACATCAATTCTATCACGTTATACCCACACACCAAGTACCTACACCTATTGAGTAGGAGGCTAAAAAAACAACAATTTTCTCCTTTATAAATGACAGCAATATTGTCATTATGAAGAACTCAAAAGGAGTACATTATTATTATTGTAGTTTGTATGGATTTCGAGTGAGAAGAATTCATTACGCTACACAATGCGATTTAGCTCGCTTGCTTTTCACGCTCTACCCGAGATGAAGGATCGGATAGAGAAATGTGTGGTTCATTGTAAGACGTCTCACTTGGGAAGAGGAGAAGTGATGATGAAGCCGTTTTAGACATGTTTTATGCATCGCGCACACACTCACCGGCACTGCTGCCAAAAAAATGCCATCATCATGGTTAACAACGGAGAAGTACCTATATGCACACATACATTTTTTTCAGGGTTAAAGATCCATAATCCTGTAAGACACGGTTCTTCAACGTCATCATCGTAGTACAATGCGTCTACCGAAATGCGAATCTCATTGTGTAGAAGAAAGTACACAGCACATATGTAATATTACACATATGTGAGCCTTATGCGGAGGATAGTACTACGCGTGTAATTCAAGACACTAATACCATAATCATTTTGCCATTTTTTTTCTCTCGTACAGAGACTCATCCGTTTCCTTTATAGTTTGTGTGGCTTTATACACAACAAGCCTTGTGAAAATGCTTTTGTGTATTATTGTTGTGCGCCTATGTTGAGCAAGGTTTATTACCCATCAATCCTGCCTCGTAAAAGAATTGGGCTGAACAAGAGGGAAACACATCTTCCTTTTTGTGGAGTCACTTCACATTTTATGGGCAATGGAAGAGTGATAAATTTTTTTCAGAGAATATTCGCGAGAAAAGGAATACTCAAGAGATGTATGCGAAGTAGAAGAATATATTATGTCTATTTTGTTTTTCACTTTCAAAGACCTGTAAGGAAATGTGAAGCAAATGCGATTATTACTGTTTCTTGACAATGCGGTGAAAGTCTCAATTCTGAACCAATGCTATAAAACTGTGTAGGCGAAAATTTCGGAGAATTGCTAAGCTAATATTGATTTTAATCAAGTTGTGTTTGTCAATTTCGCATTAGCTTTCGAGGAAGCGAAAATTATGGAGGAGACTATGAAAGACTGTTAAATCGAGTGTCACGCATACAACAAACACGCCTTCGACAGTCTAATGTCTTTAAGAATTTTCGCAGTCGTTTATTATAACTTGGAGGAGCGAGCCATTCATTTCCTCGCGTTTTTACACGTCTGACAGGCGCACGTCCTCTTCACATAATGTCAAAGATATTTCATTTAGAATACATAAGCACACATCCAAGCCCCACTCCTCCAACTTTCGCCGTTTTCTCGAAATTACTACTGCTGCGAACGAACCAATTTCCTCTTTGGCAGATTCATGTGACTCAGCCTGACATGTTTATAGATATTGAGACGAAGAGGAGTAGTATTGGGTCGAAAACGAATTCTAGAGCGGACTCATCCCTTCTCCCGTCTCACTTTAGTGAATTCCCTCATCTACATTTCCTTCGAAATGAAAGTCAAGTCTACAACCAATATAATGTTGTTTTAACCGAGATCCAATGGCAGAAAGACAAGAGGGACAGGATACACAGAAAAAAGGGTGATCCGATCTTTGGCAGTGACCTGAAAATGCTTTCTCTTATTACATTTCCCATCACTTCCAGTACACACGCAAGGATTTAAGGGTTTTCTGTCGATGTCGAAATACAAATCAAATTTAACCTCAGAACTGAGCAGCAATGGGAATGAGAGTACTTCGTGTCTGCATCCTGACATAAAAAACAAGGATTCCAGTATAATGTGACATGACACACGAAATATTATTCAATCCAACTCGTACATTCCGTGTTTGAGTAATGTGGGCAAGGTTGAAAGTTTATTTTTTTTCTGGAGTACTTCATTTCTCTGGGAATTACATACTCTACGCCTTATTACGTTTCACATCAAAAACTTGTCATGAAAATGACTTTCATCTCCCCAATGTTCTTTTGGCCTTCGATTATTCCATTTCACTTTAATTCACCGTTACGCACAATCAAAGCCGAGGAAGGTGCGCTACACAATGCGAGTACACTCGTCTTTATTCGTCAATTGGAAATCCACTCATTTATTCCGTTCAGGTACTAATAACGCTAGAAAAAATACTCCACCGGAATTTCAGATTGGATCGTGTGAAGCTTATTGAAATGTAGCGTGAGTTGAAGGTGGCTCTATTGCTCGTTTTCGTATACGATCTCTCATACACTTTTATTTTTATCCCCGGCAGGAATACACACGCAGCAGTGATATTAATGTGACGATGAATATTGCACAGGAAAGTTTTTTTATGCATGTAGAAAAGCCCGAAGGTTTTTGCAACGGTAACAGCGTACAGTCAGTGTTCCATCACTTATTCGACAGATCAGTTCAATAATTCTAAAAAAAGTTGGTGTAAGGGAGAGCACGATGCTTTATCACAAAGTATTTACTATATACGTTTGCCCACAACTTCTTTTTGCGCGACACACGCCGTGAATCTTATAAAAATTGTTCGTATAAGGCTATCATCTATACGGCGGTTTTTTTTACTCAATAAGATTCTCTCTCGTACTTTGGAGCAGATGGTTCAAAAGAAATAAAAAGCATAGTTGAGCCTTACTTGGTTAAAGCTGGGAATAAAATCTTTGAGACTTGTTCTCAGGGAATTTGTGCAGATTCCCTGCTCTGATGGTGGCAATGGGAGAATACCTACTTTTATAGAAAAACCCATACAAACTCAAGTCCAGAGCTCCCCAAACGCAAAATGAATGTCAGAGAGACACTGCTTGCCGGAAGGATTGCGTTGGTGGTACTCGCTTTCTCTTGAATATCAGTTCACCGTAATAATAATCACTATTATCCAGCGACGAGAGTTGGAGTGGAACGCTCTAGTTGATACGAGTAGTACAAGGAAGCATATCTCAAAAGCGAGTAAAAAGTGTAATAACGGAACTAAAAAAGAAATGGGTAGTTGAAATGACGGAGATATATATCTTATATAAACCACACTTTGTTTACGGGAGGTACGTAAACCTAGCAGGGCTCTTATAGGTTTTCTCCATGTCTTGAGGCATGTCCACGAGTATAAAAGGCTCGGAGAGAGAGTGGTGTTCCGATAAAAAGCATTTTGTAGAGAGCTGTTAAAAATCCCAAAGATATGGATATCTATATGGTGGGAGCATGTTGTACATGCTCCCCAAAAAAGGTGAACATAATGGCGAGACTTTCCTCAGGGACTTTGGAAATTTCCTTGTGCTCCTCCACACGCAACTTGCATACTTCTTGCAATAACAAAACTTTCTCCACTCGAAAAAAAAGCTCGTGTCGTGTCTTGTCGTCAACACACAAATGAAAAAGAAGTGGAACCTTCATTTGTGTGTGGGGAGGAGAGTGGCGACACACTTGAGCCGTCCGAAGTGTGTTGCTTTCTCTGCGCTGACAACCAGCTGAGGACTTTCTCCAGAGGGTTGAGAGGAACGGAGACACGCTATACAAAATGATACATTGTTGTGGCGGCACACGAAAATCTACTTCTCCATTCCGCCCTCGTTACCGGCAGAACTGGAGAGCTTCATGAAAGCATCTGCGTTTTTTTCTGGTGGAGCTGGGAACAATACGGAGAACTCCAATGAGTAACACTTTTGGCGAGAAAATTACGAGGGAAAAGTAGTACCACATTGTGTTTGCCGTACTCCACGACGTTGATGGAGCTGGTGAAAAAGTGTATTTGCTTTTTCCTCTCTACTTTCTCCTCAACTTCCTCTCCGTTTCCGGCGCACTTTGTTGCTCATTTTTATTGGGAGCAATAACAGTAATAAGGATGGAAGTGATCCAATGTGCACAGGAGTGCCTAACTGCTTCCTCGCTTTCTATTAACTCGATTGGAAAAGTGTAGCAAGTGGTGTGAAGCCAGTTAATGGCCTTTATACATACGTGCGTACACACAGAAGGAGAGAAAGCAGGGAGAAAGCTTACATTCATCGGATGTCGGACAAAGGGTGAGATGGTGTCTGTCTTCCAATAAATAATACACAACTTCATGCGCCACTGACTTCTCAGAGAAAGTACTCCGTTTTTTGGAGGAGAAAGTACAAAAGAAGGTCAGGTGTTGTTTTCCTTGGCTTTCCCTTTGTGAGAGATTATAATTCGCGTGATGTTGTGGTGGTCTGTGTTGTTTGAGCTCGAATCGGATTTCATCATCATGAGCAGCAAGAAAACGTGCCGCTTGTGAATACATGATGATATAAAGGATGTTTTAGACGATGGTAGAATCAAGAGAGTTGTTGACTTGAATTCAAGAGGAGACTTGACTCTCTCTGGTTTGAAAAGGAGCTGGGAGTTATCATACCAAATTGGTTAGCAATCGAGCCAGACATATTAAGGAGGCAGTAAAGCATTTTGTACATACGTCTGAAACTATGTGGGAAAGTATAACGAGGGAACAACTTCTTCAGAATTGCCACACAAACAGAAAATTTTCCGGGGATGGAATTCGTAGAAGGTTATGTCGGAGATGATGTTATATTATGGTGTTTCTCAATTGATATGGCGGGGCGGTCTTTTCACCAGAAAATGAGTGAAAGTTGTCGTAAATAATATTTGGGGAACCGAAGTCATTACTATCGTTTCTTTGCTGAACCTGATGGCTCTCCTATATAATACATAGAAGAAGTCTGCTATTTCTCTTATTTCTCTTATGAGCACACTGTTTATATGATGTAATCCTCAGTTTATACGTATGATTTTGTAGATACATTGAATGTATATCCGGTTTAGTTCCCTTCTACTAACATTATAGAGGCAATAAAGGAGAGATGATTGAGACGTAATTGGGGCTTTTAACTTGTTCTCTGGTTCTCCCAAACACTTGCTATGGGAAGCAAAATGCAGAGGAGATGACTGGAAATGAAATGGGAGATTGTTCAATATGGCTGGACGTTCACCGAGTCTCAGCCGTAATTATAATAATCGCACAATACTATGTACTAGAGATACACGTCGAAATGCAATGGCAGCCTGGTTTTAAACAAGAAACGTTTTTATTGGAGAAGTTGGAAAATAACATTCAAATATATTAAGAAACATTTAACAACGAAAATGTCCTTGTGCTACAAGACCCTTGTATTAGTAATAAGGTCATTATCGTGTACATCCTGAGCTGCATCTAACATTTCTGAGCCTAAACAGCCTTACCTTAAGAAACGTTTTACAGGCTATACGCCTAATGTGCTAACGAAGGAAGACATAATGTGATAACACGCATAATGATCTACCACAGCACAATGTGTTTGCTATATTAAGACGGAAAAAAATTTGCAAGACAGCTCTGTTGATTTAAAAACTGAGTTATGTAGTCACTTAGTACAAAAAAAAATAAGCTACGTATTTTTAAGACCTTGAGGGTTTTTCATACATACTGCAGAACAGCCATGTAAAAATGGATTTTTCTTTGCATACTCTGTGAAGATCATGCTAATTTCCGTGTGCCGCAGCTCCACTGACATTTTTGCATGTCTGAAGAAAAATGAGGAGTATGACATTCACAGTGACTGGGTTCAACGAGAAGCTTCACATTAGTTCATGGGCCGTTGGTTTCATAAGTAATATGTTGTAGTAACGTTTTTCACGCTCAAAAAATGGAAAACCCCCATTCTCTTCATAATGCAAAAGAACTTTGTCAAGACACGTAATATTAGTACATTGCTTTGGATTCTGAAACAAGGCGGATTTTTTATAACGTGAATTGTCTTTGTGTTTTTCAGAGCAAAGGGGTGTTCCAAATGGAATGTGAGGTGACTTCATCCCCTACGCCAGCGTATGGCGGTGGAGCCCGAAACGGAATGGCAACCAATGGATCAGGTGTCGCTGGCTCGCCAAGTTCTTCAGGAAGGAACTCCAGCTCACCAGGGTCTGCCAGTGGAAAGTGGGGATCCTGTAAGTATAACGAAAATTACTTTGTGAGCGAAACTGTCACTTCCTTTGGACATTTCCTGTGTGTATCCCTTGTATAGTGGTTGTAGTCACTCGCTTCATTTTGTGGCGTGCTTTGCTATATTTGTCGTCACTCGCTCTCTGCAGCTTTATTGCTTCCACAAAGTATAAATATTTCTCCAGTAACTTGCTCCACACCGGACTCCTCCGCGGTTGAGTGATTGTGGGAATGGAAGCCTTAATTTTGTCTGTTAGCACGCATGACACGCATCACATCTACTATGTATTCTGAACAAAAAACTTTTTATTCATCGCAACGGTCTCGGGTGCAGGTATACACGCCCATAAGCAATGACGCTTAGGGGCGTACATGATTTTTGGGGGGTTGGGGGAAGGAAAGAATTAAACATGTTTTATTTCTGGAATCCAAAAGTATATTAATGTAAATTTAATTAGAAACTGACCGTGTCAACATTTGAGCAATGTATTTTGTAGTGTTACGCTGCACACATCTGATTGCATGTAAACGCTACTATTTTTAAATGTGGAAATGGTTAATGTCATTTTGGTACGCAAAGCAAATATATCGTGCAAATGAGTTTTTTTTTCTGAAACAACCGGGACACGTTTATGACCTCAATATTATCTACCATCTAAAAACGTGGTTTCGTTTTGATTTGGGATTTGATCATTGCAATGATAACTTGCGCACTGGGTTTCTCTCACAGAATTCTCTCGATTTTGATGTGCACGCACACGCATCATTTTAATGACTCCAGTCTGCGACAGACAGTTTAGAGTTTGCGTTTCATTAGTCTTTTACAACCATGTCATGAATACGAACAGATTTTAGGAGCATTTTAGGAGCTTTTCATACTAAAACCTCTGACTGACAGGTAGCATAAGAGCGGCGTCATGAGAGCCTCTAGATTTTGCATACTCAAGAAGAACACTCCGTCTATTTCGTGCCATATTACTCTTTCAAACCCAGCTCATTCTAATTCGGTTTTTACAAAACTATACAGTCAGCAGTAAAGTAAGCGGGGTTAATGCTAAAATGCTGAAACTCTATATTTTATATTTTGTAAATAATAAAAAATTCGTGGACTCCTCTGCTTCTCTTCCGACACATTTTCAACAACATTCCTCAGCATTGTTGTAGTGAGTCTAGTCTTCCATTCTCTGTTTCATCTTGCGAACAGAGTTCATTGTGGATTCACGCTTGAGAGAAGATTGCCTTGTGTATATTAGAGTGAGCCTAATGTTACGTAGAGGCAGAGTATGGGTATTCTAGAGACAAGCGAGAGTGAGTGAAGAACCCATGTAAAAAGTGTTCATGAACAAATATATTATGCACGAATGATGCTGATATGCTGCTGTTGCAGATCCAGGTAGTCCACCTACTCCAACAAAGTCTGGAGTCTTGGTGGAGTGAGTATAGGATTTTTTCCCGACTCCTTGTTTGTGGAGCCCCGGAGAAATGAAAAACGGAAGTTTTTATGATCATTGTTATTATTTTGAACAAAAGCACCTCATCACAACCCCTTTTCCTCTGGATTCTCATGTATTTTTTATTGCACGTGTCCTCGAGGCAGGACCACCTTTGGAAACGGTTCGCTGAACTCTTTCTCTGAGCTCTTACACATCTCGAGCGAGGTGAAGTTGAGTGAAGAACTCTTTTTCGATGACGAGATGATGCTTAAAAAATAATTAGACTTAGTTTTGAAAGCGGTGGTTGAAAAAGGAGCAGGTTTTCTTCTGGTGAGTGGGTGGGAAATGTCCATTGCAGTAATAATGCAGTAAAAGGGGTGGGGGTATAGGTACTCCATGAGTCAAGGACGTTGTGGACGACGTACTGCATCAAAGAGCGTGAAGCCGCGAGGGAATCATCTATCTCAGACGAGTAGTAATTTTTATTGCACATTTGTGCAATCACTTATGCAAACGAAACAATGGCTTTATGGCTGTTTTATAATTGCATTGGTGTTAAATGCAGTGTGATTAATTGTCTTCAGAGTGTAATGCTCGCTTCAGTGACTCTGAGCCTGTCATGGCCCATGATTCATGGTTATTCCAGGAGAGTTGCTGTAACAAATAATTGGGAGTAATAGAGTGTTTTAAAAGCAGCTTGATAAACTATTTACTTTGGATCATGGTGTTAATGCAGAAGTCGGCATTTTGGCACAATTTACATTGCCGGTGAAGCAATAGGTTTTTAGAGATCAAGATTGCCATTCAGATGCATTCATGCGAGAAGACCATAAAATGACTAGAGAATATCCTGAACTGACCCAAACTTTGATGTAGGCAGCGTCAATTGAGTGTGACACTCATTATTGGCTTAGGTTCATATTGTAATTTGGTTCAAGGAAATGAGACTGGTGCTCAATCATGTGTAATATACCTGACATTAATTTGTGTCGAATGCATTCATTTAGTTCCTGATTGTTTGTGATGGGATCTTAATGGGATTGCATTGTATTTCCGTGGCTTCATTAGATTGCATACTGGCATTCCTCAGGCCTTGCCAACAAGGTTTGCATGCAAATGGAATTTGCTTTGTAACAGAGTATTTAATTAATGAAGTCAATTCTACTAGCATTACTAGGACTCGGGAGGAGAATTGAGGACAATTTGAGATTCGCACGAATATTTATGCATCCAAGTTGGCCATATAAAATTGACAGGGAAGGCGGAACTTTACCGGGTACATAAACCGGGTGAAAATCGGGATGGCACGGATGTGTGTTTACAGTTTATGTAATTGTGTCATCGCCTTGCATAATGCATACCACGCTTGTCGTAGGTGGTCGTAGCATCCAGGTAAATTAAATTATTGATTTGTTCCGTCTGTTTTTACCTCCGATTCATTGGTTGGATGCAAATAGAAAAAAATGCTGCTATCCCACGGAACAATTTCGCGTTACGTTCTCCACGCTTGGAAAGAGTTTTATCGGTTCTGAGCGCACGACTCGGGTACTCTGAGACGCTGATTTCCGCCCTCCTCTCAGTGGTTCCACTTTCAGTACCGTGCAGCAAATTAGTGATTTTATTGATTCTCAGGTAAACATGCAGAGGAGTTACATAGCAAACAACGCGTCAAACGAAAGGCTTGCCAACCCAGGCAAAAAGCTAGTTTGTGCAAACTTTCGAGCTAGCACTCTGGTCACTTTATTCGCACTTTGTGATTGTGTCAGTATGGTCCTCCCATACCTAAACATGTCTGCCAACATTTTGTCATTTATAGTTCGTGAATTTTTATTTTCAAAAGCAGGTGACAGGAGACGAAAACCATTATTAGCAAATTGGTGCGCAGATCTTTGTTGGATGCGTATAGAATACGCGACTGAATCATGTTGTCTATGCATTACGGTTTTTGCTACATTCCAGCATACAAAATGATGATACTTTTTTCTTGTTGAACACAGAAAGTGATAGGCATTACAACTTTTTATCAGGACACACTTTCACTCTCCACTATTGTCAACATTTTCATATCTGTCATGATGAGGAAGGCCGAGTAACAAAATACTGAAATGAATACTCAAGGTGCTTCTCCAAGCGCCTCGTTAAACATGAGCTCTTCAGCTTGAAGTTATCTTGGAATGGGGAAATTGTGTTTTTTATATCATCATGTAATGAAACATTCAATTAGATAATGAAGATTGCAATGCACGCAAAAAGGATTTTTTTTATTACCATATTTATGCTATTATCAATCACCAACATCGACAAGTGTATTTCGCAGTTGAGATTTTTGTATTGTAATAGGATTTGTATGCTCCACGATGCGTATAATGCGTAGCTTAATTAAACATTAAAAGTTGATGTAAGCTGGAGAACAACAAAGATACAAAATAGTTTACTAAACAATTAATATACGTTTCTAACAATGTGCAAACCTGGGGCGAAGAGACACCAAAGGAAACCTAGTGCAGAATATCTAACCAAAACTCAATCTTTCTTTCCTTCATCAATCTGTATGCTTGCTCTACATGACTCTTTGGCTTGAGCTTGAGTTATCCGGAGCCCGAACTCTAAAGTGCGCATGTAATAAACTTTTTGAACACAAAAAGGAAAAAAAAACTATTATATGATTTCAAAGCGTCAGTTTCCAAAGTACTTGCTATGCTTATATGGCTTCAACATGTTGTAATTAAAGTATACTGATAAAGTAACATTGCATCTCTATTATGATCACTTTTTTTGCAGGAGTCTTCCAGCACTGCGGAAGTCAATCATGAAGTCGAGATCGACTTGGATGAAGTCCTCGACTTGGACGGAGACGCAGAGCGACGAAAGTTCATCCGCTCCCTTCTGAAAAATGCCAAGAAGTCTCACGACGTGATTGAAGTAAGCTAATTACGAGCTCTTCATAATTGTCTCGAATGTCGATAGGATGAAATCGCAATTCTGAATAATTAACAATTTTGTGCTGCTTTCAGAAATTCATCGATGACCTGCTAGACAAAGCGAAGACTTTGTAACGTGATCCGTGATTCTCCGCTGCCCCCTTTTTTCCTTGAATGGATGAATGTAAAAATTATGTATCTACTACGTACACACAATCTATAAAAATTGCTGCCAGAGTGTGCCCTTTTATCATCATGCGGACGATTCTACATGTTTTCTCAACGTTTTGTCAACCTCTGAAATATATCATATAACATAAATTTTCAATCTTGTGAAATCATCTTAATCGTGCTTCGTAAGCTATCGGAGAAAGTCTTTATACACAAAAAATCCAGTTTTTACCGAGTTATTAGTCGCGTACAAAACGTAGACGCATACGATAAATGATTGCTAACTTTTTAAGGGATGGATTTTGGAGTACGACCTCATTTGTAGTACTTATACAAGATAAGGGCATGTATAACTAATGTTGCTATTGTTGCTTGCTGAACTGAGATTTAACTTAACCTATTTCAGCATGTGAACTTGGAGAAGACACAAACTTCTAAAGAAGTCACATTGTCCAAACATAAAACGAACTTGAATTCGTAAAAGTCGTATTTTACGTAATGTGCCCTTGCTTGTTAGTCTCTGGCTACAGTAATAAATTTATGATTTCTGAAAACGAAGGGTATAAACTACATTAAGGTATAAATGAGGATGAACTTAGTGATTGCAACTTGACAAAAAGTAGTGTAGCGTTCTTGTAGTTTTGTCAGCTATTTGGGATTTAAGATTATGACCAGTGAGCCCTATATTATTACCAATTTGCATTTCTGTTGTGCTTGAGTGGATGTGTGCCCTGTTGTGTGCTAATTTCACAAGTGAATTTTTAGAAATAAATACTTAATATATGTAAGAAACTACTACTGACACGCAAATGTACGATCTTTATTCTTTATACTTTGTAACGGCGGTTTCATAAAGAACAAACAATAACACGGTATATCATTTCCACCTTTTTGTTAAGTTAAAAATACAATCTACCATTTTTGAGTACTGAAATTGTATAGTGTATGTATGTAGAATGTAGAATGGAAGGCGTGTTCGATTCATAGATAATGATGAGGATGATGTGAAACGTGTGCGTATGTCTGTGGAGGTTTGGATGTCATGAGATAAAATATTACAAGTTAACGTCTGTGACAAACCCCGATTTTTAGCATAATTTAAAACTCTATGTAGTACAATTTTCATTACAACTATATATTAATTAGTGTACGTATACTATGATTTCAAATTACAGATTATATATATAATCAAAAATCGTAACATAAAAAAGGAAAATAAAATCACTATGTTTTTAACTGGGCATTTTTCGCTATTGAATCAAAACTGAACGTAATCAAGGGGCGTACATACACATATTAAATAATTGATCTAATTAACCGATTCTAATTTAAAGAAATAAAAAAGGCACCATGTATGCAAATCACCGTAAGTGTAATACATGACCACAATCAAGTCAAACAGATTTGGAAGTAGCTTGTCTACAATTCTTCACTTTTCAACCTATTTACAATTTCTATAATCCTTGTCGCCATCAAACAAATAGTGGTTAACCAAATCCCTTCATCTTCATCATTCATACATTTTAATTACAAGCAATCTATGTATGTAAATACTGAAATCACAGTCAAAATTGAAACAGATTAAACTGCTTAAATATATTAGCCAAACGTTGCAATTCTTAAATCAGCGGATAAATGAACGGGTGGCTGGTTGCCGCCGCTGTGCCTAGTGAACTGCTAGCTGAAGAAAACAAGAGATAACAGTTTCGCTCAAACGATTATAACTCCAATTAAAATTATTAGCAGTCCCAAATAATCAATTTTTATAAAGATTAAACTCCACAAAAGTAAGCAAATTTGTGTACTTTCACCGTAATACTAGGTAT
>JAHZMW010001139.1:0-24962 GCA_027743745.1 Alloscopus bannaensis | reverse complement strand
AATACTCTTGGCTATTTAGATTCATCTCACAATTCACTAATTCACACACGTTGCAGTGATTTTCCACTGTTGAGCTTAAAAACAGTTCATCTCCAACTCGAGTCACGTTGAGTACATTACCGAGCCTCCAATTTGAGGTGAAGAGTTGGAGTGCTTGAAAACGACCACAATTAGCTCTTAATGGTTTGGCACGAGGATACACTTTTCACCGTGAAACAACCAACATAATCCATTGTTCAACGTGCCATCGCGTATTGTGTGGCCTGAAGAAAAGGCATAATTTTTCGTGTAACTCAGTCCGCTAAAATATGGTTTTGCAAATGCCACATGAAATGATAGTAATAAGCGTGAGGTATGTGACTTTAAATTAGGCGATGCTCTTTTGTGGCAAAATGGCTTCGTTCTCACTTCATTGACTTGATCATCATTTTGATGACGTGAAAAGCTGCTGCAGGCCTACACACTCTTGTTAGTGTCACGTTTTTCAAGAAAAAAATAAAACAGGAGAATTCACTGGTTATGCTATGTTTAAATCGTTTTTTCGAAAAAATCCAGGCATTTCTTGACTCCAATAAGACTGTATACATGGAAAAAATGTGTATTTTGATGTTAGGTTACCTTTGCTCAACAAATCCTCATAAAATAATCATCGAGTTACGAAACGCGTACTATTTCAGATTTACTACATTTTGCGAATTGCTCAGCACAGCCGAAAATATGCAGTCCCTCAATTTGATTTACAAATCAATATTTGTTCCTAGTGGAAATCGACAGGCTTGTTAAAAATGTGAGGAAACTCGTTTGATATGTTGACCTCAGACTTTTGTTTTCTAGTATTCATCATAGACAATTGATTTTTTTGATAGGAAAAGTTATTGATTTCGGTCGTTGTCTGATAAATTATTCATTTTGCTCGCATTGACATTATAGTCATATAGACGATAAATTGACAAACTCGTAAAAAACTGCAGTGATGATGACAGAGGTTCGAAGGTGACATGGGTCACTGATAAATCTAGGTAATATCATAAACTATAAGTTACTTTACAATTCGTATACTCATCCTTCAGAGCTTCTAATATTAGTGGTTGGTTTTTTCATATCAGATTGCCACGAGGTAGGGTACCTATGCATGTGAGCAAACAAACATATTATTACGAGTTTTTCATGGTTTTACGGGATTTTCTATGGACAAATACATCGATTGCGTTACTGGTAAATCAAAGTCAAAAGTTTCTTCACTGTTTGTCGGAGAAATCACTGTACTTGAGAATGTACTCAAAATGATATTTTTGCAAACAAAGTACGAAATATTTAGGTGTATCAATTTTTGAAATGATGATTTAAACATTAGCGAATGTTTCGGTTGTATGTATTTTTCTCAGAATTTACAGGGTTTTAGGTACATGAGAAAAACTTCAAAAATATGATAATTACCCATCACATTTGGTGCATTTACAAAATTCTCGCACGTGTGAGTCGGTCTATACATTGTCCTTTGATCTGCAAGAAACTGATTTTCTAATGAGACTTGAGAACTGCATTTGACACTTTCGCGGCTTTCCATTGTGTCAGATGAAATTGAAGATACCTTTAAAACAGGAAAATAAAATTGTCTCCAATAAAATCGCATTCCAAAGCGGATGATTGTGTGTACTCCGTTTTCAACCATTTAATCCGATCAAAGTCGACGCATCATTTTAAAAATGCAAATCTACGAATTATCTGATTTGTAAACGGATTGAATGTGAATAAGAAATCTGCTTCTGTCATAGTCAAGTAAAAGCTAGACTATTCCAAATGATTTGAACTCACAAAAAGACAGCACCTAGCATTTAATTAAATGAAAACCCGTAAACAAATAAAAATTGATCTACATGCTCACAACAACCCTATTAAATCGGAGTTTGTCAACTCCGCCTCATCTTACAGAACAATTTCGTTCGTACACCCTGATCTGATTAGGAATAACTAAAATTAATTGAATAATACTGGAGGTGACGACGTCTAAATAAATTTCGGGAGAGCATTGTCCTAAATAAACTGTTAGGTCAGTCGATATTGAGTAATTGATTCATGATATCTAGAATTTATCACAAGTCAATTAGAATGACGTTGACAGACCGTGTGAATTAACGGATTTTTGAAGGGTTTTTGACCAATGATTTGAAGACCCTTTCGTGTCACCTAATTGATATCAAAAATACAGCCAAGCTACAATTAAGTTGATGACAGCGATACCGTCTCACGAAACAAGCCCCGCCCACTCCAAATGCAGATTTGTGATATGAGATGTCTTGTTAAATCCAGTTTCGCCTTTAAGGTGTAAACTCCAAAAAATCTCTCAATCAATAAAAAACTTCCAGAGCGAAATGGGTGTCATCACTCATCCTTTAATTTCGACGTGTACAAAATGATTGGCCTCTGACCACTTTGAAATTAACTTGAACTAATGGCTATCTCACGACGACCTCAACGAACCAAGAGGTTATCACTAATCGGCAACTACTCGTTTAAAAAATGTGCGATAAAATTCATAACTGAATTGGAGTCACAAATTGAGAAATTCAATTGAGTTGTCACGCGTCATGGACATGACTTAGTATTCCCAACAACGAATCAATTTGACCAAAAATAAGCTTGTATGCAGTGGTGTGCAGCTTTGCAACGTTTTCCAAATGTATAATTTTTTGTATCAGGTTGTATTTTCCATGAAAAGAAAGCTTGTTCTCAGATAGCTTTTCATGACTCCTTTCTAATTCATTATGGATAATTTCATAAACAGATAAACTGGACTAGTGTTGTAAATAAATGAACTCTCTGGCGATCAATGGTCGGCTGACCGGAATGATGAAACTGTAAATTTTCCATTTCCATTTTTCCTCATCATTTTTTCTTGTAAATGCGGCGATACAAATCATTAAGAATGAATGGTAGTAACATCGAGTATCGAGTTTCATGGTATGAAAGACGAGTTTGTTTTTATAGGTTTTATCTTCTCTTTTGACCGTATATTCATTTACGTGATTAAAAAAAGCACATAACACGGCATTTATACTATTATTGTAACGATTCAATTTGTGACTTGAGATCGTGATGATGATGACCTTTCGACAGAGCTTTTTGAACTTTTTGTAAAAGGTGGAGTGCTCAACGCGGTAGAGACTTGGTCATTGGTAAATACACAAAAAAATCTGCTGTACTGGCGTAAACTGATTTATGAATGGAGTCTGGGATCAAACCAGTTTATCCACGTTTATGTAATGCTCCATTACTTGGAACACTATGGAATGTGATTTATCCTTTTCATTTTTTGTTTTTAAATGCTAAAGGGAGATTGTGCATGAAAAATGTGCGTACTCAGCATTATATCAATTTACAGCATTTAAACCATCATTTAAATGAAGAGCTAACGTGTAGAGCTTAAAAATTTAGCTCATGTCATAAAATAAAATTGCGGAAAACTGTTCTTAATTGTAATTACGATTTTTAAGGAATCGCTTTATTCATTACATTTACATCAAACAGCAGTAAAGACATGATTACGAGAAAAGCTTTTTGATTCAATCATAAACGCATCATTTGCAAAATTGAAGTATAAACTAATATGGGTGAAGTGGGTTGGTGGAATTGTCACAATCAAAATAAATTGCGCGTTTTGAAGAAATGAGGAACTCCTCGTGTGAGTTTGTGAAATTTTGACAGTCCACGAAAGCGAAGCTTGATTGAAGCATCTAGTCCAATGTACAAAGTTTGCAATTACTCTTGCTTTTATTCACAGGAGTCCGATTTCGAGCAATACTCTGCCCAAGTGACGCACTGCTGGATTTTGACAGGAGAGCTCAATCGGTAAGATTGTATTTAACCATTACTCTACAACTATTATATTTATATTCATATTACATAATGTAAACCGGAGGCAATTTAATTTTGCTAGACGCAATTTAGCAGTCTGGATTTTTTTTATCGAAATCCACGCGCATATCTCACCGACTCTATATCCATTATTGCAGCTCTTGGCAATTCTGCATTTGTCGGAAATCATACAACAAACAACAATACTCGTTCCAGACGCTTATCTGAAAAGACATTAGATAAGATTCACGCTAATGATGAGCAGGTACATTTTTTCTGAGCTTCACAAATGGAGTTCAGCAGCGGGGCATTTACGTCATTGAAATATGGAAAATGAGATCCTTAAAGAAAATTACCCTGATAAAGAACTCTTCGCTTTGAATGCTAATGAACCTCTGACTAAAGACATTAGATAAGATTCACGCTAATGATGAGCAGGTACATTTTTTCTGAGCTTCACAAATGGAGTTCAGCAGCGGGGCATTTACGTCATTGAAATATGGAATGAGATCCTTAAAGAAAATTACCCTGATAAAGAACTCTTCGCTTTGAATGCTAATGAACCTCTGACCCATAAAAACATGAAACACAAGTTGAACAAGATGTGCACTTTGCCACTACTTTCATTCGCTCATGGACCACTGCCTCCGAGATAGCAGTTGGATGACATGATGACATCAAATTTTTCTGTATACCTAAACAGAATTATTTTAAGCATACACTTTTTTACCGTCTAATTTGTGAATCAGGAAGACGAAGTAAATTGGGAGTCAAAGATCACTCACACACGGGAGTTTATGTAATCACTGAGTTCTGACTTTCTTTCAAGTGAAAGTTCAAAGTTGACTTGCGAGCAAAATACAGAGTGCATTGAACATAAATGATGAGCTTCAATTTAAATGAAGAAAGAGCAAACTCATCGAAAAGCCGAAAAATATGAAAAATTATCAAAGAGCGACATATCCAGACGTTTGCCCACACAATGGCGTCATTGTTGACGCCTCATGTTGTTGTGACCATTCTCGAGACTTTATGAATGACACATTATTGCAAGCATTATTTTGGCGGATCCTAAATGTCGTAAAATCCTGTTGTAAAATTGGTGACAAGTGAGTACTCCAAAATATACACTCCCGTTTTGTGTATCGCTTTCAGTCTCTGGTCACTCACCAAAAAAAACACTTTGCGTTCACACAATGCTGAGCCCAAGTGGAAGATTGTCCTGATGTTGACAGCTTTTCAAGAGTGGAAAGACAACCTTTTCAGAAATCTCACACAAAAGCTCCGACTTATAGAGAGACACCCTGTGTGCAGTCAAATGGAATGGGGAGAGGCGACAACGATTAGTGACGTGATCCTTGTGTCTCTAGAGAAAATTTTTGTATGAGACTTGTGCCAATCCTTGTTGTAAACCTTTGATTTTTCATATTGTTCCTTATATAATATTCTGGTGACCATCTTGACAATGCGACTCCATACACCTCTTGCATCTCTCCGTATTGTTCAGGAAGACCACCCACCAGACAATGGGTCTTTGGGATACACTCAAGAATGATGACTGGGAAATCCTAGACGACCCTTGTCATGCTCCTCTCTATGAATACGAAATAAGGCGACTATCATCAATATCAGCTGTCTTATGAAGCTATGCAGACGGTACTATGCGTAAGGGTCCTGTTAGGTCCTTCCACTTTATAGACCTCATTTTGCATACTATGGTTAGTGACATGTGATACATATCATTTCTTCCATAACTCATCCACAATGTCTAATTCTGACAAGTCCAGTTTCGCAGCTAAATCGCGTGACACATTTTGTGTGCCTAAGAAACTCGAGCAATTGGTTATGTTAATGATGAGTATCTACAAATGTGTACAGAGGGTGGTGTATGAAGAATGTAATTAAAAGTGCGTAGCTTAGTTTTGTGCACATATTTTAAAGTATTGTCCAACTCTCTGACTTGAAGTTGTCAATTTCTTGAAAGGCTTTTACCTCCAAGTGGCTTTCTAGCTTTTAAATGAAGTGCCTCGATGAGATGAGCTGGACAATTACATTCACTATCTCCAGTAGAAAAATTGCCTGTGCACTTTTTATTTACATGTTTCATAAAGAAGTACTTTTGGAAGGCAAAACATACCTCTCGCTTTTTGACATTGCTGACATTTTATTGGAGAGCTCTCTCTCAAAGACTGACATTCCGCGGATGCACTCGGGGTTTAAACAACGTTAATTATGCATCAGGAGTAAATGGATTGACGACGTGGGCGTACGTCTCAGCTATTCAGATGCTCATGAGATGTAATTAAAAATGAATGGTAATCATCATAATCAATGGTCTCATCAACGACGCAAATGTTCCTCTCGGTGCGTTGTAGTTCCATTCTCTTCGCTCATTTAGGACGAAAACGCACTTTACGCCATATGGAAATGGAGCGAATTTTGTGAGAAAATTGGAGTTGTGTAAGCGGTATAAATAGTACGATCAAACCCTCACATTTATGATCAATTAAACTCGGCAAACTGTCTGGAAGGAGCTTTACTTAAGATTACCGTCTTTAATTGTATGTTTTTGTGTGACACACGTAGCTCCATATCAGAAAAGTGGGACGGGTCTGCGAAACGCACGTGTCCGTCAAACTTGTTTGTATAAATGGTATGTACAAAGATACACATCCAAATTGCAAAAATGAGTTGTCGAAGCCAAATATGTAACGGATGATTGAACTGCAGCGTATCCTGGGACAGAGGAATATTATTGATTTGAAATTCTAAACGGGTTATCATTTTCCATCGAGTTTGGTAGATATCAATCATGAATATCCAATGAGAAGAAATGTTGTAACAAGCTTTGCAATGCATTGTCAGCGTCGTGATTCACTTCCTGTCGAATCGTTCGTCGTCATCCGCCAGACATCGATTATTAAGACTGATAAGGACAATTGAAATCCACTACGTAAAAATTACACAAAGAAAAAGCGCCAATCTATCTAAAGATGATACCCGAAAAGAAAAACGTCGTTTAGACGAGTACGTGGTAATTTTACGCCTGCTGAATTTACCAAACTTGCCTGAAACATCTCCGAACTAGTTGTGAATACCATTTGTAATCCGATTACATCTGGAATTTGACGAAGAAACTCAAAGGAAGCTCCCCTCTGATTTATATTTATATTTCATTCAGTGCCACTTCAGTATCATTACGTTTGTAGTAATTTAATTACTGCCAATTACTAGCGGATTACAATTTTTAGCTCAGATCGACCCGATGTCAACGCATTAACCTCGCGGGAAACCATACCACATTTGACGGAGTTAAGTAAACTCTAGTACTTCCCTCAAATGTCGTCCCGCCTTTCCACTGAAATACGCTCAACAAAGTAAATATTTTTGAGAAAGTGGGAGGAGATCCAACGAGATATTAGGCGTGAGTTGCACAACAAAATCAGAGTCTTAGCTAATAGCTGGATTTTATATGTTCGTAGGTTCTCTTTGCACTCTAGTGAACTCTGGGAAAAGTTTGCATACTTTTCGAATATTGAATTAACCTCCAGTCTAAATCACGTGTGTGGGAGGCTAAAAAAACCTTGAATCATGAAAGTAAACGGTTTCCGGACGGAAATCAAGCCCTCTAATTTGTTAATTGGAGTGTATTTCTTCCAGAACACTCGCTGAGTTTCCCTGGTAGCAGCGCTCCGGGAATGGGAAGATTTTGGATCCATGCTTGTTAAGAAGATTACTATGTGCAATCCTCTCAACGTTTTTACGCATTAAATATACTAAAAAGAAATCTCTGACATTATTTTACGAATCGGAATAAGTTTGAGTACAGTTTATTTTAACTTTAATATTGTAGAATAATAACCGAGCGACAAAAATACGGTGCCTAACTAGCCTTAAAGAAAATCATATTGTAAACACACTCATTAAAGCTGTAGTTGTTCCTAATCGACAGGGTTTCACAGTTCCATCCCTCCGATTTTCGGTGAACACACTTTTTTTTTACAAAACACCGTTTTTACATATCAACGACACATGTGTGCAGTTTTTTCAACTTTAAACTCACAATTACGCCGAATCAAAAGGTATGCGAAGTAGTGTGCATATTTTCATTACGTTTCATTCTCCTCTTTTTTCGTTTCACGCTCAAGGAAGAATGTGAGGGATTTCTAACTCTGGAATGTAAAATCGGGACTTCATTTCAATGAGTCATTCAAATAACAGGCTACGCCTCACATCCGACGAGTTCTCTCCCATCATCATCACTGAACACACACAGAGCTTAAAAAATCTGCCTTTCATTCAAGACGGAAACAGGGAGAGCTTGACAATCTAAATAATTTTATCTCACATCTGCTCCAATGTAACAAATCGGAGTTCTCGAAAAGTTGGCGAAATCGTGTCCCTATATCTCTCACCATCACCGTTGTCCTCTTGTCTGTTACAAAATGGAGTAACGCGAGTGAAATGAAGTGTTCCTGGCATTATCCTGCCTGATTATCCGCACCATCAAAATACGAAATGCATTCTCCTCGAAGTGATGCTTTATTGTCTCAAAATCCATCATTCCCGTTGTTGTTGTTGAATTGGCAATGTCCCGTGGAAATGTTAGCGAATCCTATTTTTTTTCTCCACATTTCCACACATGTCTTCCACACTTTCGCCTTGGTACAAAAATAAAAAGTTATTCTTCCAAAATGTTCTGAAGGGAGGAACGGGATAGCGGTGTAAATTGTAAAAATAGATCGGCAACATTTTTCGTGTAAAAATAACCATCTTACTTTACTCAATGAAGAGTCGTTGCATTTTACTATAAAATTTTTGCATGAGATCTTTATCCTAAAAACCGGGACCAACTCGAGAGTAGCGAGATAGAAACGGAACATTGAAAACAACAATTGAAGAGTTGCGATAAAATGCCGCGTTTTCTGCGATTAATGAGTGGTGTCATTGCGGAATAAATGGTGTGGTTAAATCTTTTTCAGAAAATAGAATTCTGCAAAGACCCAACCTTGCTTCATATTCCAGAGACATTTTGTAAAAAAAAAAGAGTACCAGAATTTATTTTATCAACCAACAGAAAGGTTACAGAGTATAAGAACTACAATTTTTGGACTACAAAATAATGGCAGACGTATACTGTTTTTTTTCTCCGAGGAATTTCCTGGTAATTTCTTTTGCCAAGTTTCCATCTAACAATGTAGCTTTTCGAGAACAATGTTTGTACATGAAGGAAAATGGGATGATGCCTCGAAGCCACAATCATTCTCCGAATTGAGTTAAGCTCTGTTTTTCAAGACACTTTTCCACGTCTTTTGCCAACCGTGTGAATTACTATTTTCTCTCAGAGTACGCCACATGGCACAGTTCACATTCCCCTGTCACATCCAACACGCACACATGCATTAACTAACTCAACATTTACAGTCTGTCCCGTCATATTATATTAGTCATTGAGTCAAGGAAAACGTATACGTAACTGAAATGCAATCTTCTCCTTTAGTTTATGAATGGTTGGACCTCAGTCAAAGATACAGTTTATTTACAAAACAGCTTGTTTTTTTAGCTTCATAAACCTTGTGTACACTTCCGTTGCGAAAGTATCTTGAAAAAACTATACTTCTCGGCTTCATTCTCGTCGATTTTGTTTTGTTGTTCGCTATATTTAATTTTTCATCGGCATTACGAAATCATTGCAGACGCTCTCATTTTTGCTCACTTTGGCCCACGCAGCGAGAAACTTGTATTATTAAAGAGTTTGTTTGTGAGCCTTCAGCCACTCTTCGTTGCACATGTTGGAATGACGTTCGTTTTTGAACTGACAAACAAACCGTTATGTTAGAGAAAGTCGTAAATTCACGTATCGGAGGAGCGGTGTATGACAATGCGAGCGAAGCAGTCGTTTCAATTACTCAACATCTCGACACATCGTAATATACCTACACAGCGAGGAGAGAGGGGAAATACTGTTCATTTTTCAAGGGATTACGAAGAAGTTGTATTTACGGTTTTTTTTTCCAAAAATTGACATTGCCGCTTGTATTTTTTAACCTAAAAATATTCATTTCAGTCAAACTAGATGACACCAATTTATTTAGAACGGAGGCGGCAATAGCGATTTTTTGAAAAAGACCCGCAAATACTACTTCTTCTGTACGCTAAAAGTTTTTGCTTTCTCTGGTTCAAGTAAAGAATGTGGGTGTGATGCTAATGTAACTCAGGTTTTGTCTGTTGTTTGGAGAGGAAAAATGTGCTCACTTTCTTGTCTCGGAAATGTGTGGCAAGATCAAGTCTTCCTTAACTTCGTAAGCACGTGGGATGAAAGGTGTATGGTTTCATTTGATGTCTCCCTTGTGGAGAGTGTGTAACGTAAGCTGAAGGCTTTTTGGCAATATTTTACTCCAACTTTCTTGCATACGCGATAAAATAATTTTGACTTGCGTAAGTGCACGTAGAGTACGAGTGCGCATGAATGAAGTAAATACATTTGGCCTGTCTTGTCAAATTTATCACGAAAAAATTTGGAAGTGAAAAAAATACTAGTCACTAGTAGTAGTAAACACATTTTAGAATTTCGAAGTAGAAGTTGTGGATACACGAGAAGACTTCCATTAAGTAATGATTTATGGAGAATCCCAGAAATAAGATTCTTGCCAACTCCAAAACACTTGCCTCGTATTGACTGAATTAAGGTTTGGGAGATGTTACATAATTGTCACAATTGCACAAGACGTCGTATGCATTATAGCTTAGCTTTTTACAGAAATTTTTTACCGTTTTTTGACGTGAAATATGAAATGATATAAAACGAGAATTATACGTGTTGCAATCTCTCTGAGAGAGCTTATTATGAAAGATGACAAGTTCAAAGTAAAGTTGACTGTTAAGAGTCTCTTTGAGCACTTGAAGCCTAATTATTTATAAGGCTTCGTGGAAAAATGAGGCGCAGAGCACACGGCAATTATATATACATTTTTGTCATTTATTATGAGCTCGACTTTACGTAAGTATTTCACATATAAGTTACGTTTATCAGGCACTTCACAGGTACGCTTACAAGTTTAGTTTAAAAACATTCTTGATGTCAGTCAGCCAATTTTCTGTAGAAAAAGTTTGGGGCTCGTTTAAAAGGTTTTTTGTGATATGTGCTCCAAACGTTTTGATCCTCTTTTTTCCGCCACAAAAACTAGAGGATCAGAGGAACAACTGTGTTCAATATGTCACGTTTCTCAAAGTGTTGGAAAGTGAAGTGTAATCCTTACCTTTTGGCTTCTTTGGCTCGTCGTGGTTCGCGGCTTTTTTTTGCTCGTCTTCCAAGAAAACAAGAGGTTCTCTCTGATGACAGGGGAACTGGTGAAATATGGATATACACTAAAAATATGTGTAAATGGGCCTTTCCCCTGTGATGAATGTATATAAAAACGAAAACAGTTTGGAACGGTGTACTCCGTCTGAAAAACGGGAGTTGTTGTGTAGTTTCTTGGTGGAGAAGTTGTAAAATATCGATGAAAACGAGTTATGCATTATTTACAGAGCTCAACTCGTCCCTATTTGAACACGCGAAGAGACTCAAGTGTTTTAGTGTGGCTTTCCACCATTTCCCACCGCAAACTGTCAGTTGCAAATTTTGGGACTGAAGAATGAATGAGATGAAATGAGACATATGAGGGAAAGTGAGGAGAGAGTTTCTACGTTTAAGTTTCATGAAAGTTTTGCGTGTTCGAAAGTCGTGTCGGCGAGAATTATTTCTTCGGTGAGTCCCGACTTTGTGGTGTGTTTTGCACGTAAGAATTTTTTATAGGTATTTGCATAATCTTTGTTTCAACTATACGTATATAGGATTTACGAGTATAATTTGATTTTTCTCGAGATTCTTGTACCGCTTAACCTTAAAAGCGGTTTGCTGACCCTTTTGCAGATATATTCTGCTAATGAATGAATTATTATGGGAGATAGGCTCGCTCATTTCTTTGTCGAGGTCCGGCATCAATAATTTTTGCGGGTTACACAAACTTGTCAGTAACGGTGTAAATTGTAGCTTACGCAAGACGGCGGCTCCACTTTCGTTAGAAATTAATTGGGAATACCTCCTGCCGTTCTACAAAGTTAAGGTACATTCCTGTGATGCGGTTGATTTTTTCGAGGAAAGGCTAATGAGTTTGAGATATAAATAGGATTCCTCCATTCCTCTCGTCGCGTAAAGTTTGAAGAGAAAGAGGTTAAGCTCAGACTGGTGTCTGCTTCCGAAACGAATTAATCCAGAAACGAAATCCCTAATCATTACTTGACTCTCTTGGTGATGTGAACTCGAAAATATATCCAAGGTCGAATACTTTACAAGATATTGTAGGGACTTCTGTTTTTGTTTGAGTTTTGCTTTCACCGATTTTCATTCAAAATGTGGTCTACTCGAGTTGTCAATGAGCCAAATAGACGAGAGACGGATTAATTCGTTAAATGGGCAAGGAGAGGAAACCCAGTTTTATTTACGGGATGAGATTGTGTCACGAAACAGTATCAATCTTGAATGACTGTGTCGTGGCTTCTCTCTCGTTTCGTTGTTGCTCTCACAGCTTTTTAACCAAACTCCGTCGACTTGCAAAAAACTCTGTTTTTTCTTGGTTTCTTTTGTTGGAATGGTGGACACGCGCTAATTAACCTTGACGCTTTATAGGATCTCCACGACATATTTTTTCCTCTTGTCACCACCATCACCTTTATGCTTTGTGACATGGTAGTGTTATATTTTGCGAGCTGTGAATTAACCCAAAATGTACCACTTTTTCCGTCCTTATTTGTAGGCGGAGAGGTCGCAGAATGGAACACGCTTTACCCATTTCAATGAGAAAGCTGCTTTTGGATTTCTCCGAATGAGAATGGAAATTATGAAATCTCTTCAAAATGGTAGTAATGATGAGTTCTTGCTCATGTGAATCGTTTACACTCTTCCGAGTAAATTGATGTTTCACTTTTAACGAGATAAATTACAACATGATCTCTGTACATTTTTTGTCGAGAGTGATTCGGAGAAACTCATTTCTTTAAAGGAAGCCTTGAAAACTTGAAGGTAGTATATAAGCATAGCGTTTTCGTTACTGATGATAAAGAAAGTTGAGAACTGTTGTCAGCTGCAATAGTACTTCGTCTTTTTAATAGCGTGCGAAGTTTCAACTAATTAAAATCCTGGAACTAAGTCGATATGAGAGCCATTCACGTGTGTTGATGGGGTTTTAATAAGACTTCGTCAGAATACTTGATGCGCATCGCGGCAACCTCTTGCTTTCTCCAAATTTTATTAATGCTTTTCTCCGCAACTGGTGTTTTTCCCACTTCCCTAGAAAGGTGAACTTAAAACATCCATTTGTTGTGTATTCAAATAAAAACCATTTTCATAGCTTTTACAAACTCTACATCGTCATATACCTGATTTCATAAAGGTAATTACGTCCATCTACGAAGCAAAGACTACAAACACACAATGAATGAATATATGATTTTCACTTTCTCCAAGCTTTCTTTAACTTTCTTTGAGGCTGCATTCAACCAGCATTTTAGACTCATTTTGAAGGATATGTAATGAAAGATTCCAAGAAAACAGGAATTGTAAGCCTCGTGCGAGTACCGTTGAAGGATTAGACTCTCGTTTTGCCAGAGTCGTAGAAAATGGGTCCTTTTTCTGTACAAGTCATTGGAAGCATTTATTTTTGTATGTTACCGTAATTTTTTGTCAGAAAAGCCATCTGAAAGATGCTTTCTCCATCAAGCTTTCTCCACAGTCTCAAAAATACGAGGTAATAATACAGTCACAAACTTTTGCTCTGTTTAATGATAAAAATAGCCGTGATTGTTATTAGCATCATACGCCTCTCTGAAGAAATGAAAAAGCACAATAATACTACCTTTCTCCGAGACGTTGCTTTCACTTTGCAAACATTTTTCGCAAACTTGTTTTCTTCTTGCGAAAAAGATGTATCGAGGAGTTTCCAAGAGTTCCAAAAATAGACCGTCATCTAAATTCCGTGTGTGCTCTCCTCGTGTGTGGAAGAGTACACAAAATGGTCTCCGTTTGAAGGTTACAGTTTTTTGTACGCCACCGGAGTTGCTCTTTTGTAACTCTGTAGTCTACCCACACACACACATACTTTCCCGGGGAGAAAGCTTGTATGTCAATATGGAGCTGCTCTCCTTTCGAGATACTTGTTGATGTGTCAATTTGTTCCGTATGTTCAAAAACAGAGGTAGCCCGCTGCGAGGAGACGGGTGGACGACAGTTTCGTAATATTCTGATGGCCACGCGAATATTATATTTATATCTCAGAAAGCGAGAAGTATGATTCATTTTTTCAGATGCAGACTTTCACCACGCACAGATGCACAGTTCTCACACTTTCTGCACCTGTTGTTTCGTTAGGTTGGAAAAAATGGGAGAAAGTTGCATTGCCAATTGAGAAGAGTGAAGAATGTGGGTATACCCACGTACATTTCTGTATCACGTTACGAGAGTGTGCCAAACGAAGAGAAATGTGCTATATTGTCTGGCTTCGTGAGAGCTGAACAAGTCTGTGGTGTGGTGGCAGTGAAAAACTTTCTCCTGTTGCTTTCACCCTTACGCGTGCAGTATGTGCCATTTAATGACTAACGTGTATTCCTACCTTTCTCTAGAGTCAGTGTAAGACTGTATTCGGAGAAAGTCGGAATTTCGCCGGGATTACTACCCACATGGTTGTGTAGATCGGTGCCATCAAAGTTTTGTCTTTAAAATGGATATATGTAGTACGATAAATCTATAGGTTCTGTATTACCTACGTCGAATATTGTTTGTGAGTAATTTATTTGAATAACAAATTGAGCTTCGAAACATGCTAATTTCATGTAAATTCTATGCAAAATTTTGGATTGACTAAATTTGTAATAACTTAAAAAATATGTAACCTGTGCCTTTGCATAAATTTAAGCCTTTTTCCAGATTTCCTTGTAAAATTCACGTAAACACAATTCATCCTGCTGTGTCCCAGTTTACAATGCGCGTGTGTGGTCTCACATGGAAAGCACTTCCGTGTGAATTTTAGTGAAAGAGAATCTAAACAAAATGAGCCGAGTGAAACCCTCGCTCTGGGACGATATTGCCTCAATCTCCGGATGAATGAAATATTTTGCATCTTTTCGGCTTAAAAACAGCCCCACTGAAGCACACCAGCCTTCCTTCCCTTCTTCCGGAGTAAACAGGGGAAAAATATATTTTAAACACGAATCTTGCTGAGAGACGCTTTGAATTTGGGTTTTTGCATTTTTAAAAGAATCGCTATAACTCCTTCCGAAAAGGTCTGAAGAAACGTTTATCGTCCATCACAAAGGAGCACATCGTCTGTTAAGTTGCAAAGTTTGTTAGCACAAGGATTATCATGTTTAAGGAAAGATTACACCATTTCTTGAGACTAGACACGGCAACATTTTGTTTTTCTTGGAGATGAGGCTGAGACGAGTTTTTCGCAACGTTTTTTAAACATGAGCAAATAACATAACATTTTCGGGTAAACATTCGCTTTTCCTTTCATTCATCTCATCGGCTTGTTCGACATGTGAGAACCACTTGCACACTCCTGTTTGTTTACTCTGAATTTGTGTAGAGCTACGTATAAAAAATGTGCTCCACAGGTATTTAGGATGACTGGTTGACGAAGAGTGAAGCTGATACGAGCTATTTATTTAGAGAGTCAAAGAATGTGTTTGCTGATGGTGAAACTGGGAAAAAGTGGGATATGGATGAAAGATTGAAATGTTTGTTTTCTCTTCTCTCCGTTTGATGCATGAGTTTTTCTGTAACTCGGTAAATTTTGAATGACGCCTCTGCGCCAAGGAGGATGAATAAAATGGGGAAAGCATCTACCTTGTGTGATACATAAACAATTTACACAGTTTAAAGCCCGGACGTTAATGCTTAAGCTGAAGTGACTGGTTACAATTCAAATGAGATCATAACTCAGGTCACCTCGAATTTTTGTCAGGAATTAGACAAAATATGACAACTGACACACTTGAGAATTATTTGTGATGTATGGTGTGGCTTAATTCATAAAAAATGGAGAAAGCAGCTTGTCTTCTCGTCCTTTGGGAGAATGGTTATGATAATTAATTTTATACAGTGGCTTTCATGGTTGTTTGTTTGTAATGGAAAGTTTCTTCGCGTATCCGCTGTATTTGAATCCGGATGGGGAACTACATCTTCGGGATTTTGTGAGAGATAAAATGAGAATTCATTGTTTTACAGTGTGGAAGTGAAAGTAAGTCAGAAGTACTTGTCGCACCGCGTTATCAGACAGGATTATTGTAGGAAAAGCGCAGCTTATAAATGTCAGGTAAGCACCTTGTTAACATGTATTTGTGCAAAGACACAGTGAGACAGAGTGAAAGCAGTCTGGATTTTAGACATGCGAAAGTCGACGGGAAACATTTTCAGCGAAGTGAGTTTAAACCTGACAGCTGTACATTTCTCTCAATTGATTTCATTGTGAAAGTCCAATCAAAACCTTATAAATTCTACTGAAATGAGTGAAAGTAAGTTTCGCGTTGACTGTGTGCAATTTATATTTATGACTTAAACCGACATGCATTTCACTGACATTTTGACCGGTTATAATTGCTGGTCTTAATTTGACAATTTTGGACTTCACATTACTTCGCTGTCATTATCAGTTTCATTCTTGTATTGTAACTTCTATGAATGGATACCTCACTCTAAACCGTGATACGAGAAAGTAGAAAAACGGCGAACAAAGAAAGTCTCGGCTACATTAATGCAGCTTGTTAAAAATTTTAGCATGCTTTTACCACCGATTTGCGTGTGTACGTCTTTAGGAGAATCAGGAAAACCGTCACGACTCATTTTACAGTAAACCTTTGAATGTGAGTCCGACAATAATAGCAATTACAACAGCCTCTCCCCCAAACAGGCATTGACAATTGTAACAAGGTTCTGTCGTAGAAAATTGAAGACAAGAGTCACCTCAAAGTGCAATGCAAAATGAAGTACATGTCAATTTCTGGAATGGAGAACCACAACCGCTGCAATCAAAAAGCGGTGCATTTTAAACGGAGAAATGACCGTTTAACATTTTAAACTTTTGCTCAATCGACACCGGATTCGTCTGACAGGAAATGGGCGACTCGAACGAACAGTATCGGTGAAACTGAACACAATGATTGAATCAAAATTGCTATTCGGCGAGCCGTAAAAAATTGCAAGCTTGCGATTTTTTACAAAAGCCACAATTTTTGGGACACAGTGATTGAGTGACAGGCGGTAATCTATATTTTAACAGTTGTACAGTCGAAATGAAGGGAATTGTAATGCTTTCTCTTCTCGGTAACATTTCATAAAAGTACGGGAAGAACAAAATTCGTTAAATTGGGGCTGGTTGCAGCAGGTTCCCAAGTTGCACGAAATAAGGACGCATAAAAATTACATACATTTTACTCAAAAGTAGAAAACTCGACGAAAAAAATTGTCAACTGCACCGGATGAGACTCGCCGGTGAAAGTAGAAAAGAAAGCCTACACTACTCTAAAAACCTTGAATGAATAATTTCTACCTTTGATGCAAGCAAGGTTTTCAAGTGATGAAACTAGGTTAAATGCGAGTTATTATGAAACTGCATACAATGTTTATATTTTCACAAAAATTGTAGGCTATACGATACTATGAGTATACTAACAAAAATTCTGCCTGTGGACAAGTGCACAGTGTTCCCTATTTCGTATTTCTGGATAAAATCAATTTTTTTACGATGAGATGTACAAAAAGAGAAATATAATCTTGCCGGTGATGTATGAAAAGTGAAAGGGCTGTGTTTGGATAACATTTTTGGAATGTTACCACAACACAGACTCCCTACTGGCTGCCACTGACTTTTTGTTCGTCTCACAAATGAGGAACTTGATCAAGCCTATCTCTCTTCTCGACTGAGAGCGCAGAGGAGAAAGCAACAGATTTGATTACAAGCACGTTTCAGTCACGATGGAACGGAAAGGTTATTCCGAAGAGAAAGTTGCAGTCAACCAAAGAACGGCAGTGGGCATTCTCTGAAAACAATGGATCCGAATATGATTATTGCTTTGTGAGCTTGCTGTCAGGAAATATCATGGGGAAAGTGTGTCTTCACGAGTCGAATGCATATTTTCTGTAGTATCATTTTGTGTAAAATCAATATTACGACTCCTTTATAATGGGCGATATAAATCGCATCTAACGTGTCAACTGCATTATATAAATGATGTAGCCTTTTGGAAATATCAATTGCCGAAAATTAGGACAAACAGTGTGCTCAAACAAAGTGGGAAGCATCATGTTTCTACACACACATTTCCTTCCAACTTTCTCCACAGTACAGACTACTTCGTTGGGAACACGGCCTCAATGACTTTCACCAAACCGGTTGAAGATTAAATGTCTCATTCTGCTTTTCTACAATCATTTTTATGAGAAGAGAACTAAAATGTTGAGACAGGGGTAGATTACTAAATTTACGCAGTTTTCCCAATAATTGGTATACTTTCACCATTCCCACTTGCGACTAGCTTGTAGCTCATTCTGCCGTGAATGGTGGAACAAAGTTTCTCTGCGGTGTTGCAAAATATTTTGCTGAGTTTGCTGGAATGTTTTTTTGGAAATCTGGTACACATTTTAGCACTGACCAAGATAACATATTCTTCCAAACGTGCTGATCTCAAACTCCCAAGAAACTCTCAAGAAATTGATTCTGACCTATTTGACCTCCTGCTGAGCAATTCATACTCTCCTCCCACGCAAAATGCCAGGTCTCGTTACGAAACCGTTTTAATATGACTTGAGCACAAAAACTCCGAAAAAAAACTTTCTTCTCTAATTTACTATGCTGATATCTGTTCAGGTGTAGCAAGTACCGAGAGACAAGAATATAATAAAATGTTCTATCTCATCGTCTCGTATAGACACACAAAAGAGCTCAAACTTTCTTTGTCAAGTTGGACACTGATTGTTACACATAGCCAATTACTCCAGGAGCGGGGGCGTTGTAACAAAGATATCATCTTCTCAACTAATCTTTGCAACTTTGCAAAATATATATATATATCGATGTCTACACTAATTTAGAACCTCTTCTAACCAATTGCTTTCATTTTTTCCAGGATTCGATACACAATTAATTGGAGGAGCTGAGAATATCTTGCATAATCTCTGCGTGCTTTTGTACCTGAATTTTCATGGACAATCAGAAACTCCGTAATCACTCGTCTCGAGAAGCTACTCAAATTAGTTCAGGTAAGTGATTTCAATCTCTAAAAATGTAAAACGAAGGAAAAGTACTTGATAACTGTTTTTTGTGTTGAAATTCGTGTTACGACACAACCTAAAATTGTCGCTAATTTACGAAGTAACAACGAGAGTTTAGGTAGTTTTACCATTTCGAAATATATTCTATCATAACTCTATCGTATGGAAATAGACGAAATGTCGATCAAAGTAGTCAAAAAAATTTCTCCAACTAATGAAACATGCATGTGTGGAAATATTGCAAATGGGAAGACCTTGTCTGCCACACGACTCATTTCATTTTTATGCCCGTTTTAAAGCAATCGATTGAAAATCGTTCAAATATACACATGCGCAGGTATTGGAATTGCCACACACCAACTCGCAACTTGTTCCATATTATACACACGCAAATAATGTAGGCTCGCTCAAAACTGTATGAAAAATTAAAACTGATACGGTCTCAACATACCGTTGTAAATGCGCACTAAATTATACAGTGAGTTGCTCATAATATGGTTTTTGGTAGCTCATATTTATATGTGCTCTAGAAAAGATTGAATGTTTGTAAAGTAAATTATTCAGAGTGATATATTTGATTACCAAGAAAGAGTGGCCTTGTTGTTCGAGCGTCAGCAAATTTACATTGACGATTGTAAAGGAGATATGTATGTTACAATATTTTCCTGTTACCGGAAATCGTTGCTAAATGTGAAGACTTTAACGTGTTAGTTCGTATGTAATGTTGTCTGACTTACTTTTTAGTCGTATTTGTTTTGAGAGTTTAGATCGATATGGAATCAGACTTTGCATCAGTTTAAGGTGGGAGGTAGTGAACATGAAATTAATTTTTGGTTTATCTCTGCCGTTGAAGTTATGTGTTTGATTACTTTCTCCTTTGCTGTGACTAGAAAGAAAAACTAAACCAATAATATTATTTACTGAATTTGCTGGTCTGAAATCGGAATTTAAAAGTGCTTTCAGCAAATATTTTGATTCCAACTCTAAACATGATTTGGGTTCACGATACAAAGGTCATCACATCCTTCAGTGTACTAATATTCTCTTGTGACGAGAGAAAACAAGTCTCAAGGCCTTCCCTCTTCTCGGAGATTATTTGCACAAATCATGTTCTCCGAAATACTGCTGGTACCGGCATTCTTGCAATTCTTAGCACTTCAGTCAAGCGAAGTACTCTTTCAGCCTTCATTTCATGTCAAGGGATTCTCCGTTTTGGAGTGTAATCAAGAGAAACCTGCTAATACTACTCGCTACGAGCTTATTTAATCTAGAAACGTCTACCATCATGAGCATCTCGCTGCTCTCAATTTTTTTTAGGAAAAAGATACGCCGTACTTTCTCTTGCTTTCTCCACAATCATTGACCTACATTATGATTACCTTTTAATTCAGAGGATTCCCTCGCCACACTCGTGCGGTTTCTCTCATTCTGGCTCGTATTTTCTCTGACATTTTATGCAAACAGACCCAACAACCCGTAATGAAAAGCGATACGATGGGCCCCGTGTTTTGAGTGAAAGCAAAGAAATTGACTCCGCTCTGTTGCACACTTATTGCGATATCACGTAACATTTACGTGAGTCTCCGAAATGGCAACTATTTATACGTACACTCATTACGTGCACTGCCCACGCAATTCTACTTTCACCGGAGAAATCATACGTTATTACTTGTCTAATTTTCGGGGATTATTACGAACCTTGTAGGATTTCTCGTTTATTTCCCTAATTACAAGGTGGACTTTCTCTTTAAATTTTTTATGTTGCCATTTTGCAAAACTGCCTAAAAATTGTGGGAGACATGCTACACAGTAAATTAGTCTTCGATGATTGACACATTCGATTTGTCCGCATTTTGAATGATTCATGAAAAATTGCGATCTTTTGACTCTTAAACTGTTGTACATGTTTTCAATTGATTTAACCGTCGAGTTTCCAGCAAGAAATCCTGGAATCTTATCTTTTATGGATCATCATTTCGTGATTGACAGCTATTTAAGCCGCTATTTCCGCAGTCGTTCTGTTTTTTGTGTATTGATCCTACCCTCAATTTGCAACGAATATATACGCGACTCCACTCTCTGAAATCAGTAAAGCAAGATATTGCATTCTCAAATAATCCATGGAAAATATCGATTTCTGCTGCACGTAACACTTTCATTGTACCCCAGAGAGTCTGGTGGTCCACCTGTAGACCATAAATAGTAAATCTTGTGCTAATCAACTTACACCGTCAGGATATACTGTGATCGTACTCTTCTTTCAATGATTGGAATTTTCTGGCAATTGCGCAACATCATAGCTTCGCCATTCACACGACCACGCTAAAAAGTATTCATACTGATCCGAGTCGCTAAAAAAGTACGGCAGATGTACTCCTCACCTCTACATGATTAGGTATCACAGCAGACAGCCTGTCGCCATGCAAAATCCTCTTGAAGTCTGCTCATCACGTGAGAATTACTCACCATCAACAACTTCGACCAGTTCAAGTCAGTTAGCGTCTGGCTTACGTTTCACAACGATAAACCGCCCAGAATCCATGTTGCCACTTTATGAATAAATGACTTCAGCATAAATAAGATACTTTGTAAATAATACGAACCATCCGCCGCTCTCACAGGATTATTATTAGCTGTATGAAACGAAGCAATCCGATTTAATGTGGACACATCTCATCTTTGCATGTATAACCTTAATGTGTTGCATAATGCATACTTTTGTACCTCATCCAAAAAAAATGCCAAACTGAATTAGAACTGACAGGCATTAGGATAGCGTTTGCCAGCACAAATTTAGCTTATCCATAAACATGAAACAGGCTTCCACCACGAATACTAGAAACCGCAGCATACCAACTCTCGCGTTGATGAATGTGAAGCAAGATCCAAGAATAACTGTATATATTGTGCTAATAAACGTAGCTGCTGAAAAGATGAACGTGTATTCTTATAATCATAATCTTTCCCGACTTTTCCTCTTTATATGAGAGTTGTGGAGATTTTAGTAATGAAAAAAATCTTCTGTGTGGAACACCCTTCCAAAAAGTGAGGTCGATAAGATGAGCTCGTGGAAAGTGATGAGCCAGCACATTTCCAACATTTCGCAATATAATTACGTTACTCATCGTACCGTAATAACTTGGAGCTCCAAACTAGGCTTTAAGTTGGGATTGAAGAACTTACTGCAAGTCTAAAGGTCAACGATAACATCGTTGATGGGAAGATTGAGAATTGATACAAAACTGATTGAACATTATCAATAAATTATCATAATCGGTGTGTGAGGTCAAAAAAAAGGATTTCCAACTTTTTTTCTTGACACCCGTCCAAACTGTGTCTTTGCCCTGTGCACGATGCACTTTAATCCAATCTTTATTGCCAATGGTTTATCCTCATTTTTAAAAAATTGTCGAATGTAATTGATTCGATTCTGACGTCAAATGAATTCGATCCAACGCCCTTTTATCCTGAAGTCATGCAAACACATCGTGAATTCCAGTACTTAAATGTCTGATATGGAATTGTTTCAAGTGTGTTGTTACATGAGCAGAGATCATTATCAGCAAATTACGTTCAAGTATAGAAACCAGTATTCACCTGACAAACCATAATGCATGTATTAATCAACAAGAAGTCCTTTGTCCAGGAAAAATTTCGTGATTTCAATCATTTTCGAAAAGATAACGGTTTTTCAGCTAGTTTGCATTGTAATCATTCAGTATTACAGCTTTAAATAAACTTCTTGCAAAAAAATGTCGCTTGCTGCACATTTTTAAGTTTTCTTAATAATATTCGCTGGCACATTAAAAATCCTGCTTTCGTCATCTCTACAAATGCAAATGCACATCTTTTCTGTTTTCAATGTCACGCCTTCGAGTCATGCAATGATGGTCTGATCTGTAACGTTCAAGTATGATAAATGTGTTACACATTTAATAACACACTTGCTATCTCACTCAAACATAACTCTCTGTGACTTGACACTGTTTTTTTTTGGCGAGGCAGCCACAATCTTGAATTAAATAATATCAAGTTGCTCTCAGTTTACGACATACGCCGAGACATTTACGAGAGCTTAAAAAAAGGGAGTGAATCCCAGATTTACGTTTACGTGCGAACTCTTTTGGCAAGAGCAATGCCCATCTCATGGTGATACGGTATTAAACTGGTGAAATGTGGCAGCAAAGTGAGAGATCGATCAGAGATCACGTATCAGGATAAACAAGAGAGATTTCCTCGTGGGCATTTTGACACAGATGAAATTTGGAGCATTAGACAACGACGAACCGGTTCAAATCTGATGGTTTCGTTACCATTTGCCATTCATACAGTGTTTATTCATATACCAGTTTTTTATAGCTGATTGATCCATTCGTATCAGTGTGATGTATAACTTCATTATGATAATCACTGTAAATTGATAAAATGTTAAGCTCTTGGAGTTGTAATCAGAAAAAAAATATTGTATGTGAGTTTTGAGAGTTGCGGTGATTTCGAATGGCTGAGCTGTCACTCAAAGCTCATCTTTCTCACGTAAAATAATGTGTCTGTAATTTCTGCGAATGTGAACTGGTTGTTGAATTTTGCCCATTTTTCTTTCACTCACCGTCACTGATCCCATGAACTACTCTAGAGAACGTCAAACTTTGTAACGAGTAACAGAGATAATCTCTGAACAAACAAGGGATCGTCAAAGTTTGAGGGGTCCGATGCGGTTTGTTGAATGGAGTTTCGCGAGAATTGGATGAGCGAGCGTATCACACTTTTTCTAAATGTTAAAGAGTCCACTTGACTTTTTAAAGGACACGCTCCGTGATGGTAAAAACCTCTTGGTTGAGAAGGAGTGATGATAATTAAATATAGAACTGAAAATCCGACTTTTATGTAACGCTGCCCTGTCAATCTGAGAAGGGATGAGAGTATTTACTGATTACAATCTGTCCCTGATGCTCTTCGTATTTGGAAAGGGAAAGCAGAGTAAAAGTGTACATAATGAGTGTATATAAGTAAATAGCGTTGTTTACAGAGTGGAATGTTGATGATTTGATTAATTGAAATTTTTGTGCTGGAGGGTTCATCCTATCCAAACAAATTTTACGTATAGCTTGTTTAAAAATATATTGTGGTTATTTTGTCCAAGAACTTGATATCTTTGTGCACATTACGTAAGCTTGGCAAAGCCACATCCGGGCGAGAACTCTTGTCAAATGCAAGTTCAACTGAAAACTAAAAAAACGTCTTTCCATAATGTCCACAAAGAAAACTGAAAGTAATGGATGGATAATATGTATCTCTGTGTGGTACTCTCCATTTGGGTCTGACAACCATCACAAATGATTCATGCCGTGTCAAGCTGTCTTGTCTTCACACGATTTGTACCCCGTCTCTTTTTTACACAAAATGCGCCAAAAAGCTTCTGAGAACATAAGACACATCTTCCTCAGATAAAGACATCCGTACCGCAGTAATAATCCTATTATTAGCATTCTACAAAAGCGATCCTACGCAAACACTTATTTATTATCTGAGACATTGTGGAAACAATGCTTTCCGTCTCTACTCGAAACGCTCATTCATTCATTTCAAGAAAATGCAGCATGCAAAAAGGATAATATCATCAGTGTTTTCTGGTTGAACAACAAAACGGAAACAAATGCCAAGAGAGCAGTCAACCTCATCCAAAAAATGGTGAAATGTGCGAATATTTTTGGCTGATCAGTTGGAACTAACAAATCAACAAGGCGCATGACAAAGATTTGTTGTAAGCTTCACATGTTCCTAAAAAATCTGTTTTACGGCC
>JAHZMW010001138.1:0-19224 GCA_027743745.1 Alloscopus bannaensis | reverse complement strand
TGTTCCTTTCACACAAAATATTGCCCCTTTGTGCATACTATTCTGTATTTGTTTGCTTAATAATTTCGTCAATGTCAAATCCACACATAAACTTACAACCACAATCTTTTCATCGTCAGGAAATCAAACGATTGTCTAGTGAAATGGTAGACAAGCTTTGTTTTCATAAATATTAGTGGTGAATTTAATTGGTTAAATAAAGTTGATCCTTTCTGTGCGGCATTATATTGTTAGTTGTTGGTCAATTAAAATGCCTAAACCAGTTACTCCCATCGCCTCACACATGCGACAGTGGATAGAAAAGAATCAGGGGCTCAAGTCCATTTATCAAATAGATGGATCATCCATTTTCTGCAAGGTAAAATTGGCTCTCATGTAGCTACAATTAAATAAATGTATAGCATTCTTGAGGTAAATAAATGTCAATATTAACGTGTGGTGGGATTCTAACATTAGGCATGCGAGAAGCTCTACAACTTCAAAAGGCTGTTCCAGTTAAAACAACACGACACCTGTGCTCTCCACGTAAGAGCAGTGAACAAATTCAAGACTCAAACGATCCATCAAACCTTGATCAACAACTCACGTTTAAGTCAATTTTCTGAGGATTTGTGTCGTGCTCTAATGGCTGCAGATATTCCGTTCAATAAACTCAGCAACAATGAATTTCGAACGTTTTTGGAAAAATATACCAAGACGAGCGTCCCTGATCAGTCCACCCTGCGGAAAACTTACGTCTCTCGACTGTACGAAAATGTAAGTTAACCTTACATAAAGGTAACAATTGTGTAAAATGTTTAGGGAATTGTTTTTTCATTTGAACGTTTTTGGAAAAATATACCAAGAAGAGCGTCCCTGATCAGTCCACCCTGCGAAAAACTTACGTCTCTCGACTGTACAAAAATGTAAGTTAACATTACGTAAAGGTAACAATTGTGTAAAATGTTTAGGGAATTGTTTTTTCATTTTGATTTCTGGTAGGTTTTGGAAAGTATTCGAGCAGACATTGGAACGTCCCGAATTTGGATAGGATGTGACGAAACAACTGACAAGTGTGGAAGGTTCATGGCAAGCATCATGGTTGGAAAGTTAGACAAGCTCTCATCCTCAAATCCCCATCTGATTATGTCCCGTGAACTGGAGGCAGCAAATAACACTACTGTTACACATCTCGTGTTGGATGCTCTGAGTAAGTTAAGTTACACAAAGTCTGGTATGCATTTTAAAATTCGTTAACAGAAATAATTTGTAACATTTTGCACATTTTTTGATATGTTGTAGAAAAGTTGTGGCCCGACATGGAACAACAAAAAATTGCTGAGCGGTTCACCATGTTTTTATCTGACGGTGCACCTTACATGGTAAAAGTAGGAAAGAATCTTAAAGCTATGTATCCCGATCTCCTCCACATCACTTGTATTGCACACGGTTTACATCGCGTAGCTGAGTGCATTCGTGGCAAATTTAAGAAGGCGAACAAGTTGATGGGAGACGTGAAAGCAGTATTTAAGAAAGCCCCATCTCGTGTTGCTGTGTACAAATCCAAATATCCGGAGTTGAAACTACCCCCTGAGCCTGTTTTGACACGTTGGGGAACGTGGTTATCGGCGGCGGATTTCTACGCTACAAATTTTGATAAAATACAAGACGTTGTAGCATCCTTAGACCCCGGAGAGTCCGAAGCCGTGCGATCATCTCAAAAAATGTTTCAGAAGCCCGAAACAAAGCAGGAATTTTTGGTGCTTTCGACCTGCTACACTTTCATAGCAGGTTACATCACCAGACTTGANAAAGTATTAAACTTGTTCGAGAAGCAAAAGATCGCCTTGAAAATCTTTCTGAGGATGGCAGCAGCACAAGACAACGCGAGATTGCGCTTAAACTGAGCGATGTCATCAAGAAGAATCCCGACCTTGAGAAGATATTTGGGATTGCAGACTATTTATCTGACAATGGTGGAAACTCAGGGAATCTAACCATCGAAGCTGTCGCTGCCTTACGATATTGCCCCCTAACCTCCGTGGAGCTTGAGCGTGGATTCAGTATGGAGAAAGCGCTCTTATCAGACAAACGACAGTCATTTACGGTTGAAAATTTAGAGAAGTCGCTTGTTTGCCAATGGGAGCTAACCGTTGGCCAGAAGAACACATGAATATGAAGCCATTAAATTGGCGATAGATGTGTAGATGAAATTGAGAGAATAAAACTGTGAATTTAGTATATTTAGTAGTTAATTTTAAGTGCATGTTTAAGGGCATTTTCGGCCATTTTAGCGGCATAAAAGCATGCATGAATGGATGATTTTAAGGGCATGAACTTCACAGCTTTAATTGTTAATTTTAAGTGCATGTTTAAGGGCATTTTCGGCCATTTTAGCGGCATAAAAGCATGCATGAATGGATGATTTTAAGGGCATGAACTTCACAGCTTTATTCATATCTCACAACACTAACTCTTGAATATTCCCAATCCTGTCCACATAAAATGTGCAAATGCGCACCCCAAACCCTCCATTTAAAATAACATAGGCGATCCACTAGAAATCCCCATTTATAATACATTAAAATTGGGGACTAATGCCAGCAGAGCATGGCAATTGTGCGTATTTTTACTGCTGAAATGCAATATTACAATGATCAGCAGCAAACGACAATTTAACAATTTTGGCCTCATTTACTGCGTAATTGAAGAGGCCAGCGTTGACAATGTTCGGTTCCTTCGAAAAATGGTGTTTCCATATATTTAACATGTCACTCCTTGCACCAAACGGCGTTCGAAGCGGTCATCCTGATCCAGCCATTTTCAACCTTTATTAGATTACTTAGTCATTTAAAACTTTTACAGAATGCTTACCTGACACAGAGTAAAGAGTACGACAAAACCTCGCTCTCAGATGTCAATGAAAAAAATGTAAGGTTCGTAAATGGAGTATACTTAGTATGCCGAAAGAATCCGTTACAAGATTTTGAAACGGTGCTTCAAGTGTAATAATGGTCGTGGCAAGGTAAGCTCTATTTTTTAAAAACTACAAATTATACACTACAATTGATCAATCAGTTGATTTCGAACCTATCTCGGATTGAAGAATAAGTGAGGTGAATCAAAAAAGCTGCATTTCTCCATCACCACCAAAACGGAAAAACAATACTGCAAACTTTTAAAGTGCTCAAAAATACTAAAATCAGCAGACAACCCCTTCTACTGAACTGCCAAACAGTACATGGAAACTGGAAACATAAAAAAACGAAAAATGGGTGCGCACAACCGCAATGGAGTTAGTTTTGTGAAAGCGCATTCGACGAAAATTTTGCCGCTCCCAGAAGAAACAAATGAATATAAGCAGGCAAAGTGTTCAAGGAGAACTGAAGCAGGATCTAGGATTGAAGGCTTTAAGAAAAACTACGAGCCACATGTTGACTGTTGAGCAAAAGAAAAGGAGGCTGGAAAAATGCAAAACACTATTACGCCGGCACGACGGTGAAAGTTAAAAAAGGATCATGTTCACGGACGAGAAGATTTTCACCGTTGAAGCATTTCTTAACAAACAAAACGACCGTGTATATGCTCGCTCAGTCTCGGCGACTCCTCAGAATGTTTGACGGGTACTTAGGAACAACCATCCTGGAAATGTGATGGTTTGGACTGGGGTAAGTTGGGAAAAAATGCCAATCTTTACTTTGTGCAACTAGAAGTGAAAGTCTCAGCAAAGAACTACCTGAGCGACATTCTGAAGCCTTTCGTAGAATCCCTAAATGCTAGCTCTTCAAAGGTGAGCAATGGACTTTTCAACACGACTCTGCCCCTGTCCACAAGGCAAAAATTTTACAAAAGTGGTTGCGGGAGAAAGTTCCCTACTTCATTTCTGTAAAAAAAATGTCCGGCTTACTCACCAGTCCTGAATCTGCTGGACTAAGCTATTTGGGCCAAGCTGGAGGTCAAGGTCTGCTCTACTCCTCACAAAAGTGTAGAGGATTTTTAAAAAAAATCTTTTCTTAAGCAATGGGCGCTTTTCTCGGAGAAGTACCTGCGTGCTGTGATAGAGGACTGGATCCCGAGATTGAAAGCTTGCGTCGTTGCTAAAGTTGGACGTTTTGAGAAGTGATATAATTTTTATAATTAATACATATCTAGCTAATATATGTGTAAATATAATTTACCAGTAATATAAATACGATCAAAAAATTGCTTTGAACTTGTAACGGATTCTCTATTCATAATAGGTATGGTGTTTGCAAGTGATGTTTTTTTTCACTTAAGGGTTGTAAAAAATTTCGAAATACGTATGTGACCTGCATAATTTCCGATTTAATTTCGTTTATGTAATACCGAGGTAGATAAAAAAGGCGGGCAGACAGAATTTTCTACTGGAAACCAAAATATGGAAGATCCAAACCTGTTTGATTTTGAGTTATGTAAACAAGTTATGGCAGCTATTGTTTGTTGGCGCCACGAATTTCAGACAATTGTTTTTCCTATAAGCAGTTTACAACTAGATAAACTACCTATTTTTATAATAGTTAAATCTTGTTTACTAACGACTGGCCCGCATTGTGGCACCAGTTTAAATTACAAATACGGGAAAATTATCTGGAATTCTGGTCAATCACTATTGTAAAACGTATTGTTATCATACGTATTCCTATTATGAGATGGAAAGTATTGGGTAATCGAGTTATTTTAATGGTATGCGTTATGATTTGGTACCCAACATTAGCCACGGTACCAGCAAACCAAGTTGTCGCTTTTCCATCGCAGCACGTATCGCAAGTTATCGATCTAGTAAAGAATTTTGCTGCAAATATTTTTAAATATAGCATCAATACAGTTGAGATAACGAATCTTTAATGTGTAAGCATTTTTGCAAATCGTCAGCATGCTTCACGTCTGCGACACACTTTTGTACCTTATCGATACAACGTATTCAAAAATAAACGTCGATAGAGCATAGATTTTGCGATACGTTGTCGACAGCATTGAAAAAACGATACGGTTACGATGCTGTTACAAATCCGTCAAATGGGAATCGACAAATGTTTCATTCACGATCTTAAATCGACGTCGTACCAGCGGTATCGAATCAATGGGTTAGCGACAAAAAATTTTTTGCTGGGTAGTTTTCCCAGGATTGAGACGGGCAGTGCTGCTACAGCACAACACCGACAACTTAGTCTAGAGGCGACGCGCAGCAGGAGGAAGGAGTCACACAAGCTTGCCACTTTTCAGCTCGCTCACCACCATTTTCTCTTTCTCATTCTTGCTCATTTTCACTCTGTGTCACACTCTGCGTGTGTTGTGTAGTTTTTTGCTCAATAAAGTTAATACTAATTACAACTGCCCTCCGAACCTTACGTTAGTTTAACCAGCATCATAGTTAAACTTAGCTCAGGGATGACGCAATATTTTTTTAGTAAAGAAAGCAAAGTTAAAATGTATTACAGAATGGGTTGTTGGAATTCGCTTACGTGAGCCAATCAATTCTGACAGTTTAAAATTAAATCTAAAAAAATAAAAGAATTTTTTTCCACCAACCAATATTCACATTGAAGTGTTACATATTGTACAAAATTCATAAACAACCTCATGGTACGCCGTGTCATCCTACAATCAGTACAAGTAATATGACATATTCATTAAACTATCCAAGTTCCAACTATTTTTTTAAACAAATTATTTAGGGTTATGTAAAAATAATTTTTTATAATAAATTGTTTTGTCGTGAAGTTACGCAAAATGTGGTATATACGTGTGAAAATTATTTTTTGTTTTATTGCGTTTATTGTAGGAAAGCCCAGGAACCATCTAAAAACTTCGCGCTTCTTTTCGTGTTATGTATTTTGTTTAGCTAAAACGTTCTTTTTATATCATTACCTTGTAGAAAAGAGTTATATTGGTCTCACAGTAATAATGTTTAGAGAAACCTTTCGACATAACGTCGCAAGTAATTTTTTGTGAACTTAAATTAAAATAGTAACCTCATAAAAACCAATTCATAAAAAACAACACCAACTAACATGGCGACGGTAAATTTCATTTACTCTGACGCCAATTAATTCTTCACAGTGGATAGCCAACGCAATCCAAAACAACATCTTACCACAGTCGTGGAATGCATACACTAACGTAAATGCTGCATAAAAAGTGTAGCAAAATAAATGAATTGTATACTCATAACATTTCTCTGTATCGTAATTGTTGTATGTGCAATACGAGTTCAATTTTTGGCCCTTTAATTTCAAATTCCAATCGAACCAATATTTTTCAGTATTTATAGTTTCATAGCAACTGGACGTTACTCCAGCAGTGTGCCGTTTACATCAATCTAGCAATAATTAGCAGCCATCAATCAATAAGTTTAAACATTATTATAAACCCATTCTGATTTCATGCAGCTTCTCACCTTTATGAGTAATGCGCTGGTTCGGGCTACACTGAATGAGTAGTATTTAATCGCTTACTCAACGACACGGACATACACAAATTGCATATTATATGACAAAACGCATAACCGAATTACCAGAAGGTCACAAGTTCTCCATCAGGGTTACCGTCCGTGGGGTCTAAAGGATGATGTGGAACAGAAACTTCAGATTTTAGGATGGCTTAGTTGGGTGAACGAAATAATGTGGAAAAAGCTGAGGTCACGAAATGGTATAGTTAAGTTCATTGATTGATTTATTGGCTGAACGGTTGTCATGAGGTTGTACTAATTTGAACAACGGATCACTCAACTATCATAATTCATAATGTCGAGAAAACAATAATTCACTGCTATTCCATTTTTTCCACAAGCACAGGAGCTAGTGTGTTGCTCAAAGGTTGGAATAACTCTGCCCATACATAACGTACAGAACCAACATGGTGCTCAAAAATATACATACATAAGTCCATCACTGCAAGTCATTTTGTTTGAAGCCTCATCTTCCCTGTCTTTGCTCGGGGCACCCCAACACTCTTCTACCTTACAAAGAATTTATGAAAACGATATTTACCTATTTCAAAAACAGGTTAAAATTTAATTGCTCCCGCTTTAACTCCCAATAGTGTACTCCACATGCTTCTACTTGAGACTCGACTATTATATAGAACTCCAAAGGAACATTAGTAAGGTTCTGTGCGACGCATGTGTGCGTGTGAGGAGAACATGTGAAAATCTATCGTGCTAACTTTCCCTTGGAAGCAAGTGAATCACTCGCTAAAAAGTACATGGTTAATCGTACAGAATTAATTGTTCCTTTTTAAAGTTTTAATTGTTGAGAAATAAAATATCATTAAATAATTATCGCCCGTGTTGTCGAGCTTTAGAAATGGTAATTTTGTTGAGTTTTGCCAAAAAGGCTTTTGTCCACAAAATCAGGGATCTTATTAATAAACCAGTGTAATCTGGAAAGAATATTTAAAAACGTCGAATATACAACGACATTAGCTAAGTAATAACATTATGCATATTTGCATTTTTGATGATAAAAGTATGCAAAATAGCAAATACTAAAGGCATTCAATTTGATTCGTTTGCTTTTCAAATTTGTAAATCATTAGAAGCAAATAAAGCAATAAATTTAAGCCGCATATATACCCAAAATTCCTAGCTATTAAACGCAATAATCAGGAATTGTTCGCCATTTACCATAAACGCATTTGTGATCAAGCTGGTAAATCCACAACATGGACATTGAATTATGTATATTATATGCTGAACTCACAATTAGGTGTATATTAATTGTTTATAAAAGTCGATACAATTACGGATGAACAAGAAGCAAAGCGTTTGTCACATTGTTGCTCATAAATTCGAGGTACCCGAACAAGGTTCCTTTGTTAAAAACAAATTCTGTCCCAAGCCTAACAGGAATCAATCGTTGCGCTCTCCACGACGCCAAATAGTATTTGCTCACGTTCACCATTACCGACCTTCTTTCATATCGCCGAAAACCTGACTGAAGTTCTCTAACAAAATCTTGGCTCTCTTCGCATATGTACGCGGAAAATATAATAAATACAACTATTCCGAAAATGCAAACCAAACACAATCCAGTCATAACAAACCAAATAGAGTTGGGAATGACACCCCAGCACTTAAAACTAATCCAAATAGGCGCAGTGCAAAACACAAGAGAACCACCGACGGACTGTTGAAGCAGAGTTCGGACAACAATGTCTGAGACAGCAAAAATAATGCGGAGTCGTACATAAACGTTTAAAATTGTTTTCTCCGGAATGATGCTGCTGTATTGCTTCAAGCGTTTTAAGACCTCACCCCCCGTATACAAAATGGCAAATAATGTGGCCGTACAAAAATAAAGAAATCGCGCAAAATCCGCAACGCTGAAAAACATAATACAAATTCGTCCAAACAGCACCATATTTTGTAAACCAGCAGCCATCCGTGTGGCAAAAAAATATCGGGCTAAAATGGCGGAAAATGGGTCAAAATTTGAAAGAGTAATAGCAATGGGTAATAAAAAATCTGCGGTTCCTACAACAAGCATTCCCACCATCAAAATTATTCCAAGAATGTTTCTGGTATTGTTCGGCCGATTTTGTTTAGCTAAAACAAAAAAAAACACGACTTACAAAAAATGTGTTTAGTAAACACATTTTGACAATAGAAAACAACTTACGTAGATCAAGCTCCCATTCCATTTTCAGAAGTTGATTAATCGCCGGATATATTTCTTTCCCTTTGGCAATGCCGACGTGGCAGCATATAGTTCCAAACATAGCTTGGCCAAAAATTATGAGTACCGCAATATACGGCACACTCAGATATCCTGGCAAAAACAACTCCGCCATAAGAACAAAAACAATTGACCCCAAAACTAGAACCCCAGTTATAATGATGAGAGACGCGTAATAAGAGACGTAAGTTGACAATGGGCTAGTTGTATCAAACGTAAATTTAAGAATTGAGTCATCGTCAACTTCAAACCAAAGTGGGGGCCGTATATAAAAATGATATACAAAACCGTTTATTTTGAGAGCGGTTTTGAAAAATGGGGTCACAATTGAGTTGCCCTTGTTTGATGCAGCCATATCGACTTCAGTGATTGAATGAGTAATCGAACTTGAAACTGATAAGACTCCATGGGAAAAACTCCGCGAGACACAATAAAAACAATTCAAAATTTATTCACCTGGAATTTTTAGGGGCGGCTGGGCTTCTTGATTGTTACGACAAATGCCTCCAACCATCTAATCCGTATTGTAAATAATTTAGTGATTTAATCAAGACTCTGTGCGGTTGGAAATTACTTTTTAGTTTTTTTGTGAGTTTGGCCAATGCTGGAGTACTGGCACTTATATAAACATAATGAAGGAATAATCAAATGCGACGTTTTTATGTGTAAAAAATTAAACTACGCAATCAATATAAAATGTGAAAGGTTATGCTGTTGATTTGTGCGAACAACGATTTATAAGCGATATCAATATCAGAGATGGAGTTTAAAAATCTATTTTGTTTGCTTTTACGTAGATGTGATTTTGAACCGGAGCCAATCCAAAAAACATGGTGGCCGGCCAAGCCGCAAAACCAAACTTTTAATATAATTAAATGAAATGTTTAAACCTTCAAAATACAAAACACTGAAATACAGTACTACCGAGTTCAGCCTACAAATCAATGTATTTCGGCAAAAAATTAAAATATATGAAGCAGTTTATTTTGAGAGAAGCTCTAAAAATGGAGAGAGAATGCAGTTCTTTGGGTTTCATGCTGCCTGCCTGCGATTTTTTAATTTGAATGTGGAATCGAGACAAACATAAAACCGAAAACTTTAGAAAATGGCTGAGATATTGAAAAAAACGATTCAAAATTTAGTTTTGTAAAAACTACAGAAGAAGGGGTCTACGGTCTGACGATTTATAAAAAGAGTGTCTGTGTCCATCCAATTCGTATTGTTAGTAATCACTACAGCGTGCTTTGAAAAATTACTAATTAGAAAATGTTTGTAGAGTTAAGTAAATTTGCTTTCATTAAATTCACATCCTATGACAACAAAAACTTTTCCTCACAGTAAAAATAAGGTTAACAACGTTTCAACTAAAAATGCATACTCTGTAAAGAGTTTGTTTCCATCCGAATATATAATAAATGGGTACGCTCGCTCAAAGCCGGCAGTTAGCTGAGATGCTTGTTACACAAAAACGATACATTCAACCGTTATATTCTATAAAAACCTTTGTAGCTAAGTGGTTGCAGGCTAAACGCAAAAAGGCATGGGTTCGATTCCTTGGCGGGGAAAAATTGTTTAGAATATAACGTGCTTTCCAAAAAACTCACATCCTAAGCACGCCCTGCACGCTTTGCAAACCCAGCACGTTCTGCACGCACTGCACGCCCTGCACGCGCTAAACGCTCTGCACGCACTAAACGCTCTGCACGCCTTGCACACCCTGCAAACACTACACGCTCTGCACGCACTGCACGCTCTGCAAGCACTACACGCTCTCCACGCACTGCACGCCCTGCAAGCACTACAGGCTCTGCACGCACTGCACGACCTGCACGCACTACACACTCTGCACGCACTGCACGCTCTGCAAACACTACACGCTCTGCACGCTCTGCACATACTCCACGCACTGCACGCTTTGCAAGCTCTGCAGGCACTACACGCCCTGCACGCACTAAACGCTCTGCACGCACTACACGCTCTCCATGCACTGCACGCCCTGCAAGCACTAGAGGCTCTGCACGCACTGCACTACCTGCACGCACTACACACTCTGCACGCACTGCACGCCCTGCAAACACTACACGCTCCGCACGCACTGAACACCTTGCACGCACTGCACGTCGTGCACGCACTGCACGCCCTGCAAGCACTACAGGCTCTGCACGCACTACACGTTCTGCACGCACTGCACGCCCTGCAAGCACTACAGGCTCTGCGTGCACTGCACACCCTGCATACACTACACGCTTTGCACGCAGTGTACGCCCTGCACGCACTGCACGATTCCGATTGCAACATGTATGCCCAACTCCAACTCAGGTTTTTAAAAATGTATCTGGACTAATGGGATTAGTCTAAATATTTAATGAATTATACATAAGCTGTGGCAACCCTGAACTTGTCTAAATAAAAAACCTTCGTCAATACAAACTTGACTGGATCGACTGACCAACGGAATGCCAATGGCTAGCATAAAAGCATTTGTATCTGCATATCTATAGCATCCGCCAGTATTAAGTTTTTGACACTGACAAAGTGGGAAGACCACTGGTATTCCGAAAATCGGATTTTCCAAAAAATAACACAATTTACGAATACAATCCAGGCACTCCATCTTTTAATTATTCGAAGAATTTCCAGAGTTGGTCAACTACGTGTTACCATTTGCTGGAAGTTTTGTTATCTTAACAAATCATTTGAAAATCAACATCCTTCTCTAAACGTGCCAGTTTTGCCTCGGCGTTTTCCCTTAGGAATTGTCATTTCCGTACACAAGCCGCTTAATAATTCACATTTTACCATTACATTAGAAAAATGACAATTTCGCGACCATTCTTGCGGAGCATCCGCCAAATGTTCGAGTAACAATTTTTGGAGCTCCCAGAGACACGACACGTTCAGTAAAATTGATTTTTTAAAATTTGGCACCGAGGATTGTTCATGTTGAGCGGTGGGTCGATGGTTGTAAAAGATTAGTATGTGCAGGTGAGTCAACAAAGATATTTTGATGTTGTTATAAAGCGTGGGAGAATCAAAGAAGACGGCATTTTTATAGGGTTGTAATTCCTGCGGTTTAAAAGCAAGTGATGTGTTTTTTGTCATCTGTCCCTGTTTATGACATTCTGCAACGTAGTAAATACCGTCACATGTAAAACCTTTCATTATTTTATTACAGTATTTTTATCTCTAACATTTATCTTTAACATTGCAATGCAAAACATTTCACTCCGAGCACATCAAGTTGAGCACTTGATGTAACACACAAAAGCAAAACAATTAGAATTTTGGTATTTTGCAAATTAGCAAAATCTTTCACCAATCAAATTAGGAATTTGGCAAAAATTTTGGTGAAAAAATGGAAACATTTTCCAGTGGCATTTTTTCATTTTCTTTGGCTTTCAGCTTACAGGAGATCGCTTACAAAGTAATTACAATGGAAAAACTATGCGAGACACAATAAAAGCAATTGAAAATTTAATTTCGTCCAAATTTTATTACGTGGAGCCATGCAGATGAGTTTTATGATTGTTACGGAAAAAGCCATCTAATCCGTATAGTAAATAGTTTAGTGACTTCAAGTCAAGTCAGTGTGTGGTTGAAAATTACTTTTTGAGTGGGTTTGTGAGTTCTGTTTATACTAGAGTTAAATGAAACAGCTTTTGATGGTTTTGGTTGCACTAATATATTAATTGTGTTTTGTTGGATGAATGTTCAAATGCGCCGTTTTTATATAAAAGTAAAATGCAGAACTCATATAAAATGTGAGACTATCCCAAAAATAAATAAGTGGGTGCAAAAGTTTAACTTTCAAAATTAAAACTGCACTTCAAAAGAATATTTTGTTTGCTGTAATAGGCGTGGGAAAATGCCAGAAAACAGACTTACACAAAAAATTGTAAGTTGTTTTCATTTAAGTTGATAAGTTAATCGTAAATAAAGAAGTTCACTAGTTTGCAGGAATGATCAGTACTTTTAGAGAAAATCATGGATACTTCACTGAGGATCATTCTCCTTGTGTAGGTTCCCGTTTTACTGTGAGGCAGGTTCACTGCGAAATGGTTAGTGTCATGATGAGGATTCCATCAAATGCCCAATGTTCGGACCGACGCTTTGCTGTCGAGCTTCACGAGAGATGACGTTTCTTTCATTTCAGCGGGGATTGAGTTAATTTTTTTTTGATTGTTGGAACGACCATTTTTGTTGTGGGAATCTGCCTGATGAACATAGAGATATGATCTGCTGCACTGCACTGATGGCTATTTTCGCTGGTCGCGTCTCCAGACATGAGGTCGTCCAACGTCCAAGGCTGCTTTCTTTGCTGCAGCAGGATACGCTGTCCGTTTCACGGTTGATAGAGTGTTCAGGACCTTACAAGCCATATACGGAGCCCCGAAGTACCGCACGAGACCGTTTCGGGGACGGTACTCTTTGATGGAATGATGAATGAGGGGCAGGTCTCCAGAGGATACACTGCATGTCTTCTTCTGATATGCAAATTTTACGGTACATTTTACGAATGTCCGAAGTTTACGCAAGTGGATGTTTTCCAAATCGAATGATGATATCATTCAAAGGATCTTGTAAAGTGGGCCCAGTCATCATGGCGTCGTTTATGAAAAACCCGGAAAAAGCTTTGTTGGAGTAGTTGAACTCGACCCGAAGTTTGGTGGTTTTACTTGATTTTTTAAGAACAAAGTGATGAGGTATATAATGAACACCTTTTGTTGGCAAAAACCGTTTATGTTGATGCATCTGACTCATGTGACTCGTATCCTCATACTCCTTCATAAACTGATTGTGTCTTTTATGATGATGTATTTCTCTGCATCTCGAACGGAGGCACGGGATGCTCTTAAAAGCACTTTTTCCATGAGATGAGAGAGTAAAGTTTCCATGAGAGTAAATTTGTCACTGACATCACACTGATAAATTGATTCCTAATGCGATTCAAAATTCCGTTCCTCACTGGACTGCACAGTTGATTCATTGAAGTTTTGTGGTTCCCAAAACATGTTCACTGTTTCCTCCAAGTTTCCAAGTTGACCATTGTCATGAATGAAGCGACTAGAGTGGGTGTTGAGAAATGTCAAGTGGGGCTGGCACATTGTACTCTTGATTTGCTAGTCTGAGGTAGTAAAAATGCTCCCAACTATACGTGATAATTCTCACTGTCGTAATTTTTGTTGTTATCCGCGTGAAAACTACCGCTGTGATGGTGTAGGAAACTGATGAATGAAAATGAGGCTTCATAATAAAAGAGGTGACACAGGATAATTGTATAACTGGTGCTGCTGACACTGATTTGCACGTTTGTAACTTCATTGTTGTTAAGGACCCAAACTCGAACAGTGACAAGAATAGCTGCATTTACGTCCACTTGGGACTGATGAGACTGCACGGATGTTGACGCAAATTCTGATGAATTGACGGGGTTTACAAATGAGGTGACGTGTTGTGATTCATAATTAATCATTGTACGATGACGAGCGCCACATTTCTTACAGAAACTTTATACTGGACACTGCAACTTTGTATGGTCTTCTCCCATACAATTAAAACATCGTGAATTTTTACGTAACACGTTGCTGCGTCGTGAAGTGTCCATTGCAATGAACTGTGGACACTTCCACAAATTGTGATTTGTTGCACATGACAAAATCCATTTCTGCTGCTGCGGCTGAGTGTGGTGAGATTGAAACTTCTTTCCTACCGAAAAAAGAGGAAGGATGAGGTTCCCGCTGCAACGGCACGGGCTCGTTGCTCAAGAAAATTAGTAAAAAGTTTCAATTTTGGAATGTTGTTGTCGGGAAGGCTGTGCTCCCGTTTTTGATGTGTTGTCTTGGTGAAGAAAATGTAAACAATGTTAGTATCCCAACGGGAATTCCTATCACTTGAAAACTGCGCACACATGCTTGTGTAGTTTCGATGAGACTTTGAAATGTCAAAGCTGATACTGCTGTGACTTGGGTTTGATTTGTCAAACGGTGTAGCGTGGTGAAAAGAAATTGCTTGTCATTTTGGCAACGGTTTGTGAGAGTGCTCCATGGCTCCATGCGACATCATAGTTGTCGTCAGAAATGACGAGAGAGGAAATGTGATTTGCTGCTTTATCGCTGAGGTAGGATCTGAGGTAGGTGAGCTTCTGGGGCTTGGAAAAAGCTGTATTGCTGTAGATAGTTTTTGCAAACATCCCGAAAGGCATTTTTTAGTTTTCTAGAGTTTTCCGCTTTGCACGCTTTCGCTATTAGTTGACCTGAAAAATGACAAAACATGAAAATACTCAGTAGTTAAATATTGAGTACAGCTTTATCAATCCAAAATTTTACCTGTTAAATATCAAAGTCCATATCCACCGTCAGATTTTATCCTCATTTTTTTCCTCAGCTCTCCCATAAAAGTTGACCACAATTTTTTAGATATTTTCCAAAAGCTTCAAAGTGTCGCCAGAAGTGTAGCTGAAAGTGTCGTCGGCTACATTGCTTATAACCACTGCGTCCCTTTTCGTCATTCCGTCATCCGTTTATTTGTTCAGACCTCTTGTTCGGAAACGCGGAAAGTCCATCTTCCATCGGCGGGAGGTCCTGTGAAAGTTTAGTATTCGATGACTGTGGACCAGCGCAGAACAGAAAACACAATCTGCATTCATTTGAGAGACCGTCACCTTGTACAACCAAAAAAATACTGCAACAAAAATATGTATACGCATTTGCAAAGCTTGACTGTTGTCAAAAATCAGTTGGCATAAAACAAATATGAAATGCGATCTGCGTAACCTAAATGAAAACACGATAAAATATAAAACAAAATAGAGTTGCATCATGAGGGCAACACTCGGAATGCAGAAGTTGTTAATAGCTAAAATGACACTAGTTGAATGAAGACATTTTTTTCAATGAACTTATTCATAAGTTCATGAACACTTAATTGACTAATTGTACGTAAACTATTTCCGTAAATTTAAAAATTTGGAGCGCTTGGTTTAACAACATGCTCTAAAAAGTGTTCTTGTTACTTGTTTTTAGTGTGTATTTTACTTACACTGTGATCAACAATTATAAGGCAGGTCTGCGTTGAACATAAAATAAACATTTTTTCACAAACAAATGGATGAAAGTTTGAACCAATTTCATGTCGCGATGCCCGCATTACCCTTTAGACACCAGAATAATTTCACGCCAATCCGGCCTACCTGCTTTTAATTTTGACATCGTTTCTAAAAATCCCGATTTATTCGAGTGATCAACAATTATAAGGCAGGCTAATTTTTTTATTGTCAGAGCCAGACCCGACTACTATAATTTAGTTTGGGGTGGCTAAATATTTTTCTAGGCTTCCCCGAGTCGGAAACCTATATTACTGGCTTGAGATCTGGAATATTACCCTTTTTCTTAGGTCTACCTGCATAGGTAGGCCTTATAATTGTTGATCACACTGTAGCATAAAATGTTATTTATCAAGTCTAATTTTATTAGATTCATTTGCATTATTAATCTTAATCTTCCGTTTAGTAACCTAATAATTTGTTTTTAGAAAGGCATCCAAAAACTGACAAAATTTATTCTTTTTAATTAACTTTTACTGTCCGCTGTCACAAATTTCACGAAAAACCCTTCAGCAAATCTGTGTCTACGCACAATGCGTAAGTTGTAAATGTAAAAAATACATTTCCAGTGGTCATCATGAATCTGCATGATCCTCAAATGAGCAGACAAGTTTTACTCATAAAAATCATGCATCTATGAAAGGCAGGCAAAGTGATAAGGCAGGTCTTCTCCGGGGAAAGATGTGTGGACCTGTAAAAAATGGGATTAGGTTAGTTTTAAAAATTTGTTTAAATGGAAACGAGGACGAGACCATGATGAAATCTTGACATCGTGGCGTCCATGCTTTCATTTGTGTTCCGGATCTTGAGTTGCGAGTTTCATCCTCCTCCCGAAGTTTCGGAAACTTTGAGTGGTAAGTTCCCGGGAACTTTACAAAGTTCCCAAAAACTTATAAAGTGACTCCAGGTAGCCTCCAGGGTCTTCATGGTAGATTTCTCTCTTGTGTTTTAGTGTTTATCTTCGAGTGTCATCCTCATCCAGTTGTGCTGAATCCTTCCTCATCTAGGCGTCATTTGGTGGCATATTTTTGGCAGAATATTGGTAACCTATTTAAATTAAAATACTAGGCTTTATTGTGGTCATGAGTGTTGGCTTAGTTGGCATGAAAATCATTTCTGACTTGGTCTACCTCAGCTAGAGCTGCTTCACTTCCAGGGAATTCTACTTCCAGTAGTGCTCCAATCCTTACATCTCCTCTCGGTGTGAACTCCATTCTTTTCCTGTCTCCTTCCGTCACCTCCTGCTCCCTAGAGCCCGGATTGTTTCGTGTCATCTCAGAATCATAAAATTAATTATTTCATACCAGTGTATGAGTGACTTGTTGGCAATCGGGTTGGGAAAGCACCGGAACAAACTCTAAGTGCCCAGAGAAGCCTTTGAGGAACTCAGTTAGGGTGCCTGAGAATTTCCTCTAAGCGCCAGGGGGTTGCGAGGATTTCTCGGGCAGGGTCATAATTCCCCGAGTAGGGCTACGGGTGGGAACTACGTAGCCTCAGATAACCCCAATTAGTCTACGGTATTTGATTCCAAGTAGTTGGTGCACCTCACTGACCGTCTTTGAGGGTCTCAATTTACCCCAAAACTGGAGAGACTTTGGCAATCAATTATTTCCAATTCTGAGAATTTTTATTTTTTTAAATTCTAGTTTTCAAAAAAATTTATTACTTCAGTTCTCACTCAATTTTTGTAAATGAATTCTTAATCGAGTTCGAATAGGGATTCATAAGTTTTTCTTCGTTTCATTAGTACATTGTAACGAATTACTCCAATAATTCCATTTAGTCTAGGATTCACTTTATGTGATACTTTTATTCTCACTCGAATAAATATCCGACATAAGGTTCGGTGATGCCGTATTGTCCAAAAACCCAAAAACTCAAATCTGATTTGCTTATTTATTTCTGCAATTTGTGTGATTAATTTGTTGCATCAATCCAAGTTGCGCCCAGGTTATTAAGGAAAGATGCGGCACCACGTTGGTTATTGAATGGTGTGGCGGAAGCACCACACAGCATTTGCATTTTTTCCTTTTGTTCCTTATTCTAACTAGAGACAATCCAAGTTAATGATATGGGGATCCAACTAGTACATTTTATCTGGACTTGCGGCTGGTATTTTTTGCTTTAAGAAAAGTCAATGATGTTGTATAAAGATGAGAGAATGCACAATGGTAAAACACTCACTGAACATCACTTTTTTATTTATTTTGGAACACATGAAAATGAGATGAATGTCGATTTTTTGACATTCACTTGTTCACCATTGATGCCAATGATGCCATGCCAATATTTTTAAGGCCTACATTCATTCTATATTTAGAGTGGCGATGCTTTTTTTGTTGGTTTACTTGAAGTCACCGAGAGCGATGACTTCGGTTTTTAAATATCATTCATACTTTTCACATTGTATTTTAAGCTAAAGTTTTGTACATCAAGAAACTCATCTCAACGGTGTGGGAAGATAAGAAAATGGTGAGCTTTTCTGGAATTGTGATTGTTTCTGAGTGATAGTTTTTGAGCGAGTAGCTCAATAGGTGAGAAATGGTTTTTTGCGTGCTACAGATTTCCACACATCACATACAAAGAGTGCAACCGCTAGTCTTAGCTTGAATCAGGAATTGTTGGGTTAAAATGCTTAAGGTTACACACGTTATTTTATGTTTTATCATGCAATGGGGGTTAGTGCAGTGTTAGTTCCTTAGATTAATTTCTGGGTACAAAGTTATTGTACATAGCCACTCAGGAGTACGTTGGAGATTCCAGTTTAGGCAGAATCAAGGGAATGCCGAGCTTCATTTCATCTCTAGTCACATACAAGTCCGAAATTAGTTTTCTGTAGCAGAGAAGTAGTTGTAGCAGTCATATCCTCTACCCATGCGCAACCGAGTCAACATTTTGTTAAGTTAATTATAATTAACAATAATAAGTTCATGATCCTAAGTTGTATGATCATATTGTACGGTTGCAGAGCATTGGGCAATAATTGGAAAGATTCATGGGAAATTGCTTCGGCACAAGTGGAGACCGAGTTGTTTGGCAAAAGTCGCTACGCGTGGACGTCAGCTCGGTGGACGTTTAGTTTTTCTCTTTCAAAGTCATACTGGTGGGAAATCATAATCTGTCCATTATTATCTCTCTTCATAATTAAAGTACCTAAAACACAATAGTAGTTTGACCACCTATGTTTCCTGCTTTAGCGAGATCTACAGGCACAAGTGGTTGTTGAAGCTAAAGAATTCCATACTATATTTATTACTCATACTAAAGCATATTAATAATACAACAATTAGTAAACTGTATTAGTTAATTCCACTTAGTATGAATTTAAATAAAAACTACAAATTTATTAATTCATTATTTCCGATTTATAGTTACTATGATTTTAACTCGATCGTGCAGCATACTTGAAGAAAAGGCAAATTTCGCGGAGTCTCCAGTCACCCCGAA